>PVJH01031199.1:0-23996 GCA_004026705.1 Nesogale talazaci
CCAAGTGAGAATTTACAGGGCAAATCAATGTTCTACTCAATGCATACACATTTTGTTTTGTGACATTGTTTGCTATGTTGTAGGTCTCTTCTCACTTCATTTCTGTGTTAGCCATTGCCACTTCTTATGGTTCTTTTTTTTTTTTTTTTGGCATCACTGCTCTCCAGTGGTGGGAGTAGGAGGCCCAGCCCCACTGCTGAAATTGAACCTCCGTCCCAGTGGGCCACAGTCCCCCGCACAACCACTACGCCACCGGGGCTCAGCCTCTTATGGTTCTTTTATCTTATTGTTTCCTGTCTTCTGAAATTTATTCCTGGGGGAAATGCTGTACTTTTATTTTCATATAGCTCAATGTCCTAAGGAGTGCAAATTCCCAAGCTAATATTTGTTGTTCACCTTCTAGGCCTGTCTATTGTTTGGTTAAATTAAGATTTAGCTCCCTAGAAGGAATAGTATCTGCATATATTTGGGGGTACTTTTGTAAGCTTTCCCTTTCTTTCTTCAATTATTTACTTGAATTAGTATGCATCTTCAAGATTTCTTTAATTCTGTGCCTTTAATCCTCTACCATATCTATTTCCGTTTTCTCAAATTCTCCCGGCTGTGCTCATCAAGCGCTCTTTTAGGTTGGTCACTCTTTCTTTGATAGTCTCTTTCTCCCACTTTCTTATGACTAACTTTTCATAACTATGTCCCCCATGTGCTTTATTACATTCATGGAAATATTTGCAGCATGGAGGTGAGTTCAGTTCCATGTTTGATGTGTGACTAAGGGCGATAATCTTGGGTTACCCACTAATTCCATTAGGCCAGAAAACCTGACCTTTCTTATGATGTTGGCTTTTGTTCTATATTTTTTTCCAGGGCCCTTTATTGTGACCCCTTGCAGAGTGGTCAGCCATGGTAGCCAGGTACTATCTAGTTCATCAGATCTCAGGGTCACGGAAGCTGAGATTTGCGTGGTGTATTAATCCTTTGAACTAGTTATGTCCTTGTATATTTCATTTCCTCCACTTGTATTTGATCCAGATTGAACAGTACTTTAAATGATTGCTTGCAAGCTTCTTTAGGACCTGCCTGTTATACACAAGAGGATTTAAAATACTGTATTGTTGATAATGTCATGAGAGTTGATCTTGATATCCCTGGCAACTATGGTTCTAATCCTCCATTCCCTCAAGTATTTTTGTTTATGGCTAAGAAGTTTACATACTCTGAAGGTTTACACAGTAGATTACCAATTTTTACATTCAAAAATGAAACACACTTGGTTTCATCTCAGTCATTGCAATGCTCTTAACACATTGCAGAGAGATCTTGAGTTTACTTGTGCTTATAGTTTAATGAAAACAAACCTTCCAGTTATGGTTTAATGCAAAAGACAAAACAAACCCTAATAACCGAAACACTTGGGTAAGTTGGTAAAAAAATATCCTGTCTTTAATGTGCTAAGAGTATTTGGTAGTGGTAACTGCACTGTCTACTTCTTCTGGTCTCCACGTTCTGGGGACTAATAGTTTTATGATCCATTAATCCATTACGCTAATTGTTTCCATGTGTCTTTCAATTTTCATCATGCTTAATTTACCTACAGGAAAGCACCATGAGTTGTACTTTAGAAATCTACCACCCAAAGTAGGCTATAGCATTGTCTTTGGTAACTATCATGGCTTTTGACCTTGTATTTTCCCCAAGATTAAATTCCTGGGAACTCTAGCCCAACTTCCCATTCCCTCAAGTAGCTTAGTTATGTGTAAGACTTTTCCATAACACTGGCCCATGTGGTTGTTACTAATCTGTTGTGACTTAAAGAGTGAGGGGGGAGAATTTAGCCTGCCAATCAGGTTGCAGGTTGATGACTTCATTTGGAGGTCTTCAGGAGATAAATAGCTTGCTGGAGGCAGAGCACGCAATCATTCCCTGCAACACATTCCCGTGGACAAGACACATGGAGCTACACTCAACCCTGTATCTGAAGTAGCCACATGGAGACTCTTGCCAGTGCTGACATGCTTCCACTGCCATTGGAGCCACAAGACTTTCCACCCATTGGTCTGTGATCTTCCTGCACTGGACATCTTTGTGTATGTTGCGTGAGTCTGAAGTGGAATTTATAGATTGGTATTGGACGTATGGGCTAATATCAAACTTATGGACTTGATTGGTCTGGGCTGCAATGTTTTCTCAATATTCAATTGCACTTATAGACAAAACTCTTTCATATACATATATGAATGTCTATGAATTAGTTTCTATCGTCTACTCAGACAAACACAGCCCATGTATGCACCACCACATTCATGGATATTTTTACAGTAATGGGAAATACACATATACAAACATCCTCTGTCAAACCTAGATTATATTTATGAATGTACTCACACTTTCCCACCTACATTGTTTAGCCTTGGTTTAAGCACCAGACCCTTAACTAGGGTCAACTTGATAGCATATCCTTGAATTCATTTTTTGAGTTGGTTTTAGTTTTCTGATTCATTATCAGTGACCCATTCTCCTTTAAAAAATATTAGGGGCTCTTACATCTCTTATTACAATCCATACATTCACCCAGTGAGTCAAGCACATTTGCACATATGCTGCCACCATCATTTTCAAAGCATTCTCTTCCCACTTGAGCCCCTGATATCAGCTCCCCATTTCTTTCTCCTCCTTCCCCACCACCCTCCCTTATGAACCCTTGATAAGCTATAGATTACTGTTTTCATATCTTAAATTGTCCTCCTTCATTCCTCACCCACTTTTCCATTGCTCACCCTCTGGGAGGGGCTTATAGGCTGAACTTTGTCATTGATTCCCTCTTTCTCCCCCCACCATCTCCTAATCCTCCTGGTATCTCTACTTTCATTACTGGCCCCGAGGAGTTTATCTATCCTGAATTCCCTGTGTTGTGGCCTCTTATCTGTAGCAGTGTGCATTTTCTGGTCTAATCCGATTTGTAAGATAGAATCGAAGTCATGATACTGGAGAGAAGGAAGTACCAAAGAAGTTTTGTGTTACATTGGTGTTATACTGCACCCTGACTGATTCATCTCTTCCCTGTGACCCTTCTGTGAGTGGATGTCCAATTGTCTACAGAGGGGCGTTGGGTCTCCACTCCATAACTTCCCAAGCCCCATTCACAATCAGTATGATTTTGTTCTGGGTCTTAGATGCCTGATACCTGATTCCATCAACACCTCATGATCATCCAGGCTGGTGTGCTTCTTCCATGTGGGTTTTCTTGCTTCTCAGCTAGCTGGTTGCTTGTTTACCTTCAAGCCTTTAAAACTGCAGACAATATATTTTTGATAGCTATGCACCATCAGCTTTCTTCACCACATTTGCTTATGTGCCCACTTTGTACTGATTCATTCTTCTTCTGATGGTGCATTCTTCATATAAACCACCTTCTCTGGTGATTTGCTCAGTACGCAAATTGAAGAAGCACAGTGAAAGGATACAACCCCGAGGAGCTACTTTCCTGATTTTAATCCATTCAGTATTTCCTTGTTCTGTCCCCACAACTGCCTTTTGATACATGTACACATTTCAAGAGAACAAAATAAGGAGGTCTGGAATTTCAATCCTCAAGTTTATCCATATTTATTATGTTTTGAAATGTTCCAAGTCTTTGCATAGACAATTTAAAAAAAGTAAACATTCTTCTGGTATTTCCTGATTTCAGCCAATATTCATTTGACATCAACAATTTTATCCCTAGTTCCATGTTCTTTAATGAGTCTAACCTGAATCTATGGTAGCTTCTTGTTAATGTACCGTAGCAGCCATTGTTGGATGATCCTCAACAAAACATTACTTAAATGTTATATCAATGATATTGTTCTATAATTTTATCATTTGGTTGGGTCACCTTTATATAGAATGAGTCTAAATATGGATCTCTTCTAGTCATTTGGCGAAGTAGCTGTCTTTCTAATTTCCTGGTATACACAAGCCTGTGCTACCAGTGCTTCATTAGATTGTTGAAGCATTTAATTGGCATTCCATCAATTTCCAGAGCCTCTTCTGTGACTAACATTTTCTGTGTAGCTTAAACTTCTTCCTTCAGTGCCTTTGGTGCTTGATCATACACTACCTCTTGAATTAGTTGAACACTGACTAGTACTTGTTGGCACACTAGTTCTGTGTATTCCTTCCATCTTCTTTTGATGTATCCTGTGTCATTCAATATTTGCCCAAAGGATCTTTTTATATTTTAGCTTGGGGTTAGAATTTTTTATTGAGTTCTTTTAGGTTAATACATGCTGAACATGTTCTTCCTTTTTTCACTCTAGATCCTTGCACATTTCATTATAATATTTTACTTTGTCTTCTTGAGCTGTCAATTGAAATTTTTTTGCTTCATTCTTTCTTTCATTTGCTGTTGTTACTCTAGATGAAGAGCAAATTTCAGAGTTTCTTTTGAAATCTACCCTGGTATCTTCTTTCTTTCCTGTATTTTTAATGGCCCCTTTGTTTTCTTCATGCACAGTGCTCTTGGTGTTATCCCAAAGCTCATCAAGTCTTCTGTCATTAGTGTTCTATGTGTCAAATCTGTTACTCAGCTGGTCTTGAATTTCAGGTGTAACCTTCTCGAGGTCATATTTGGACTGTTTGGACTTGTATAAATTTTCATCTCCTTCAGTTTGAACTTGCATATCCACAACTGATGGTCTATTTCATAATTGGCCCCGACCTGATTTTAGCAGCCGATATCCCGCTTCTCCATCTGCTAGCTCCACAGTTGTACCCAATTTGATTTCTACGTATTTAATGTAGTGTAGTCCAGGTGTGTTGTTGAAAATAAGGTATTTGTGATGAAGAAGTCATTTGTCTTGCCAAATTCTTTTCTAGGACCTCCAGTTTCATTTCTATCACCAAGGCCATATTTTCTAACTCCTGTCCCTTCTTCTTTGTTTCCAACTTTTGCATTCCAATTATCAATACATCTTGATAAAATTAGACTGAAGACATTTATAGATTCATTCATGTTCTGCATCACTAGTCTTAGTTGTATTTATTGAATTTCTTTGTATGTGGATAGAGATTATTCTTAAACAGACAGCATTGTGCTTGAAAATCGATCTTGAAATGTTAATTTTGACAGTGACTATGAATTCATTTTCACTTAAATCTCTGATTCCTGGCACAGTAAATCATGATATTTTGATTCAAAACTGTCAATACTGGTCCATTTCAGCTCACTAATGCTTAGAATGCCAATTTGTATGCATCCCACGTTAATTTTGTAGCTTCCATTTTTATTTGTATTTTGTGAATTGTAAGTTCTCATTATTAATTGATGTTTGTTTCTATTTCTTGTTTTTTGAGTTATTCCTCATTGGTGAATGAAGTACTGAAGGCTTCACTCCCTCCAAGTTTATTCCATCTGAGTTATTATGGTCAACTCCACTTTGAGAAGGCAACTCTCAGTTACATTTTCATTGTCTTTTAACCCAGTGTGCTCATATTCCGGCACTATCTCTGAGAATGGTCTGTTTCAGTGCTGTCATAAGATTTTCAGTGGCTGTTTTCCCAGAATTGCAGAGTCTATTCCTTCTTTGTAATTTGTCCTTAGTCTAGAAGGTCTGTTGAAACCTGTTTGCTTTGGATGACCCTGTTGGTACTGGAAATACCAGTGACATAGCTTCCAGCATCCCAGCAGCACACAAACCACCACAGTGACAAACTGACAGAGAACTGGTGGAAAATACATATATATGCATATATGTTTATGTGTGTATGCAAGGAGCTGCCTTTATAAGCAATTTTATAGGAAATCTTCCCCTAGCACTAATCCCCATGTTCAGTGTGAACTGAGCTCAATCATTAGATATGTAGAAAGCAATAATGGATGGATTGCAGTTTGCAGCTGGATTATACTCACATAACTTCCTTTTCTCAACAGTATATTAAATTCTAATCCATTGTATAAAATATTGATGTTATTAATACTACCACTTTATACCCCAGGTATATGATTGACAATGTTTTTCTTTTTTGTTTGTTTTGTTTTTGTTATAAAATGATAGTATGGACAGTAAGTCAAACCAGATTTGTTCATGCCCATGGACAAGCAGATGGTTTCTGGCATCCCACTAATTCTAGCCCCGAACCAATAACAATTAGTTTTTATAACATGTCCCTACTCATCATACTCTCCTTTATGAAGAGACCACTAGAGATAAGGTTGCTACAGTAAAGTGTGGTGAAGAAAGCAGATTGTACCCTGCTATTCATTAGAACAGTGTCTGGGGTCTTAAGAGCTTGTATTCAAACATGTAACCATCTAAGTAAGGCATTGACTAAATTCACAACAAAGAAGTACAGCAACCTGTTTCATTCAAAGCTGATGATAACAGAATCCAAATATGATGAAGGGAAAAGTGTCAGAGTGCAAATTGTGAACATCCAATTTGTAGAAGGCTATGGAGGACAGTGGGAGCCTCAAATCCATCTGCAACATATCTAGTCAGATCTAGCCCTCTGGTAGATCCCTTCTGGCAAGGGACTGAAATAGCTTTACTATCAGATAGAGATTATTGTATATTTAATCATGGGATGATTGAAGTGTGGGAAAATATGATATCTGATCAGTTGACCTCCCTCTTGATCCAACCTGAATTTTTCCTAGGCTTAAATATTTTTTGCTTGTTTGCATAAATTTCTTCTCTGGCTTTTTTCATATTGTTGGTGGTATTTTCATTCTTAGTCTATTTTATTTTTTATCTTTATATTATTATTTCTTTCTGTTTCTGTTAGGTTTCCAAGTTTATGAAGCACAGAAGGAGGGGATGCTTAGAGCCAATAAATGATGCAATGGTTTATCGAGGATGGGGAGAGGGGAGGGTCAGGAGAACTTGGGGGCAAATAAAAGATGTTGAAGGGGAGAGAGAGGACTGGAACAGATTGTGATGATGTATTTACAACTCTTTTTAAAAGGCCATCACTATGGAAGTGTATGAAATGTGAATTTTATATTAATGAAACTATTTTCAAACCTTCTATCTAGACATGTAGGTGAATTATTATAATTAGAAATCCAGGCAGAGGAGATGCAATACTCGGCAATATAGGTAAGCAATCATTATTAGGGAGTTTTGACAGCAAAATTTGGAATCCAGTTCATACCAAACTTAATTCTCTTTGAAGAGTAATGGTAGGAGCAATGTTGCCCCTAAGTCCTGGAGGACTTGGCAGCTGGATAGATGAGAAGATCCCACAGAACAAATTGGAAAAGGTAGTAGAGATCAACTAAGGTAGAAGTCAATTATCTAATGAATCACAAAAGTACTTATTATTTCCTATATGCTTTTTACCTAAGTTCACAATGGAAATGAGGGTGGAGTTTTAGTATGTAGACAGATAGGTTAAGTAATACTCCTATACTTGACAACCTCCATCCCAAACTCACTCCCATTTAATCAGCTAGTGTTTTGGATAGTCATGCAATTTCATGTCAACATGATCAATAAATATCCATTTTTTCCAGCACCACTTGTTGAAAAGGGCATCTGCTTCCCATTTGATATTTTTTGGACCCTTATCAAAGATCAGTTGCCTGTATGCTGGTGTTTTTATTTCTGGGTTTTCAAGTCTTTTCCATTGTTCTGAGTATCTATCATTATGCCAATACCATGCAGTTTTGACCACTGTGGCTCTATAATATGTGCTAAAGTCAGGTAAAGCAAGTGTCCTTCTTAAGGAGATCTCGGCTAATTCTGGGCTTCTTCCCTCTCCATATGAAGTTGGTAATCATTTTTTCCATTTCTTTGAAGAAAGATGAGGGCAATTGTATTGGAATTACATTTACCTTATATAGTGCTTTGGGTAGAACTGACATCTTTACTATATTGAGTCTTCCGATCCATGAGCATTGGATAGTCTTTCATTTGTTGAAGTCACTCTTGGTTTCTTGTAATAGTGTTTTGTAGTTTTCATCATATAGATCTTTTGTTATTTTCACCAGGTATATCCCTAGATATTTCAATTTGTGCATGGCTATTGTGAAGGGTGCCTCTTTTTTATCTCCTCTTCCGTGGTCTTATCTGATGTGTACAGCAGACCAATTGACTTCTGATTGTTGATCTTGTATCCTGCCACTCTGCCATACTCCTCTATTGTTTCCATAATCCCCTTGTGGAACTATTGGAGTTTTCCATATATAGAATCATACCATGTGCAAATTATGATAATGTCACCTCTTCCTTCCCCAGGCATATCCCTTCTATGTCTTTTCTTTGCTTTATGCTGTTAGCTAAAACCTCCAGTATGATAATGAATAAAAGTGGGGACAAGGGACATCCTTTTCTGGTCCACTTTTTCAGTGGGATTGTGTTTGTCTTTTCTACATTGGCTATCACATTGACTGTTGGTTTTTCATATACAGCTTGTATTATCTTGAGAAATTTTCCTTCTATTCCTATCTTTTGGGTGTCTTAAATAGGAATTGGTGTTGGATATTGTTGAATGCTTTTTCAGCATCTATGGATATAATCAGGTGCATGAGCAATGGTGGTGAAGAAAGCTGATGGTGCCCGGCTATCAAAAGATGTAGCGTCTGGGGTCTTAAAGGCTTGAGTAAACAAGCGGCCATTCAGCTCAGAAGCAACAAAGCCCACATGGATGAAGCACACCAGCGTGTGGGACCATGAGTTGTCAAAGCGATCAGTTATCAGGGTTTAAGAACTAAAAACCATAACTTTGCATGCTCGCTGTCCTGATATGATCACCGACAACAAATGTGTGCATAAGCAAATGTGGTGAAGAAAGCTGATGGTGCCCGGCTATGAAAAGATATAGCATCTGGGGTCTTAAAGGCTTGAGTAAATAAACGGCCATCCATCTCAGAAGCAACAAAGCCCACGGGGAAGAAGCACACCAGCCTGCGTGCCCATGGGGTGTTGATGGGATCCAGTATGAGGCATCAAAGAACTAAAATTATATCATTATAATTAGGAGGGAGTACAGATTGGTGACCCAAAGCCCATCAATAGGTGAAGAGACATCCTCTTACAGAGGGGTTGCAGGGAGGAGATGAGCCAGTTAAAGTACAGTGTAATAACAATGAAATATGCATCTTTCCTCTAGTTCTCAAATGCTTCCTCATACCCACTATCATGCTCCTGGTTCTACCAGACAAGTCTGACTAGAATAGGGGATGTACACTGGAGTCGGAAACATGGGGGATTTAGGATAGATATTCCCACAGGACGAGTGATGAGGGTGGTGATACTGGGAGGGTGGAGGGTTGGTGGAATAGAAAGGGGGAACTAATTTCAGGGATCTACATATAAGCTCCTCTCTGGGGCACGGCCAACAGGGAAGTGAGTGTAGGGACACATTTGACAGTGTACAATATGAAATAGCAATTTGTAAATTATTAAAGGTTCATGGGAGGAGGGAGGAAGGGAAATATGGGGAGGTGGAACTGGGGGTCTAAGTGGAGGGAGGATGCCTTGAGAGTGATGATGGAAACAAGTGTGCAAATGAGATCTGCATACAAGTGATGTATGTATGGATTGTGAGGGGATGTGTATGAGTAACCAATAAAATGATTCATTTTAAAAAAAGGTGGGGAGGGAAAAGTGGAGCTTTTTTAAAGAGGAGCTTATACCAAAGGCTCAAGTGGAAAATGTTTGGAAATGAATGTGGCAACATGCATGCAAATGTGCTTGATACAGATGATGTACTGAATGTTATAAAAGCTGTAAAAGTCCCCAATAAAATTATTTATAAAAAGAATGAAGAGGTGGTTTCTAACCTGTCAATCATATCATAGCCTAATGATCCCTCCTGGTGCACGTGTCCTTCTCATGAGGATTCTGAGACTTGCTCTCTTCCCTCCTGGGGGGTAGGACACACTCTCTCTCTGCTTCATATTCCTGTTGACAAGCCACAGGGAGCCGTGCTGATGGCAGAGGATTCTGAAACTTCCTCTCTTCCCTCCTGGGGGCAGGACATACTCTCTCTCTGCTTCATATTCCTGTTGACAAGCCACAGGGAGCCGTGCTGATGGCAGCCAGAACCCTGAAGATGTGCCCACTTGTGTTAGTCCTGGTAGACTAGAGGAACAAATTTCAAAGACATGTTTATAGATATAGAGAAAAGGTTTATAAACAAGAGGAACAGGACATTGAGCCCAGTCCAGTTCAAAGTCATAAATCTCATATTAACCCATATGCCCAAAAGCAGTCTACAAAGTCTCCTTCTGACTCACGAAGTCACGAATCCCGGCACTGGCAGGGATCCCCTCATGGCTCCACGCTTCCAGGGCTCAGGGTCCATCAACAACAGAAGCAACTCATCGCTGGCCAAGGTCTCCATGTGCCCGCCCGAGCTTCAGAGGTCTGGCTCCATCAAGGCAAAGCCGTGTGGTCTCTCTGCTGGCTCCTACAGCTTCTTGGACCCTGCCATCTTGTCTTGTCCGTGATTCATCGTCTCTGAAACTAACTCCCAACAACTGGGGAAGATAGCTTCTTATCTTCACGAGGGTAATATCATGAGATTTCCCAGAAGTCTCAGGAGAAAGCCATGCCCACATAGAGGCCTCATTGGCTACTCAATGGCTATCTCCAGATTAACAGACTAGACTCCACCCCTACATTTCAATCATAAAATTAACATAAGCACATGACTGCCACACCACTGCCATTGGACCCACAGGACTTCCCACCCACTGGTCTGTGATCTTCCTCAATTTGGCATCATTATATGTGCATCACGAGTCTGAAGAGGAATTTATGGATTAATACCAGATGCATGGGTATATATTGAACTAATGGACTTGATCTGGACGGGGCTGGGTTGGGATGTTTTATTGATGCATAATTACTTCTTGATATAAAGTTCTCTCTTAAATATATATGAGTGTCTCTGGATTTATTTCTCTAGTCAACATGGACAAATACAGCGTCCTGTGCGGTGAAACAAGTAATTTAGTACTCCCACAGATTACCTGTTCCTTGGTTTACCATTTAGCTCTTTAGTCCCTCTGAAAAGCTTCACCTGTTTGGTGTAGGAAGATACTTGGTTCTAATACAAAAAATGAATGGCAATCTGAGGGAGTTCTGCAACTATTTACATTAAGGTACAGTCTTTGATGTAGGATGGAAACCATACTGAGTTTTAAATCAGTACAGTTGACTGTAAGTTGTGCCCTTTAGTGGTTCATTTGACTTCTCTGATTTCTCTTTCATTCTGAAAATAGGGCTACTATTTACCCAACCTATCTTATAGGTTTTCGTTTATTTTGTTTTTAGTATAAAATGTGACACTCTATCTAAAAGCAATTCAGAGATTTGTCAATGTTAGGAAAATACTACTTCTTATTACTGCAAAAGATTTTAATGCTGAGAACAGAATTCCTTATACAATTTGTAATAAATATTTTATCATGCTTTAGGTTGGTGCTCACACAGAAAATTAGTTTTACATTCAATAATTCATGCACAAATTATCCTTGTACCATTGGATGTGATCTCTGCAATGTTTCAGTGTTCTCCTCATTTACATCCAGGCTTCCCATTTCTGGCTCCCGCACCCCAAACTTTTTCTGTAGTTCTGCAGAAGAAGGACAAGGCTTTCTATTTCCTTCAAACATTGCATCCTTGGTACAAAGAAAAAACAAAACAAAACAAAAACATTACATCCTCAGAAACTCACAGGGAAATTTCAACCCTCTCCTTTAGAGTCACTATGTGTCAGTGAAGGCAGTGGACTTTTTTGAGTCCTGTGTTCTTATCTTTGCTTTTGGGAACCATTGCCTTGATAGTCTTCTGCAATTTATTGTTCTGAGTAAAACATTTCTCACAGGGCTTGTTTATTTTATAAGCAGGGCTTGTTGTTTATTTTATAAGCCAGAGTGTTATTTGATTGAGGGTCATCTCAAGGGAGTGACTTTAGTTTCATGTTAGAAGGGTGGCTTAACACAATAGTCTCTGGGGTTCCTCCATTTTTTTCCGACCAGTAAATATAATATTTTAAAATAAATATTTCTGAGACAATTTTCCGTATATTTGCATATCATTCAACAGCAATAACTGGCTTCAAGAGTTCATTTTTAAGATAATTGATGACTGAACCAGTGCTTTATCCGTTCCAGTCTAGGGACAAAAATCTGACTTACAGGTCCCTGTCTATGTAGCATATGTCTTAGTATCTTCTGGAGAGGTCTCAGACTGGATGTCATTGTGTAAACAACATCATTAAAGTTTAAATAAAGCATTGCCGATTCATTGTCATGTAGGCTATAAGTTTTGAAACTAGGCCCAAGTCAAATATGTGTGTCTCATGGAAAACTTTAATTTGATAATTTCAAGAAAAACAGCTCATAGTCACAGTCACTCTGTGGGAGAAAGATGAATCTGTTGGCTCCTGTCCATATTTAGAGCCAGTATAGATTCACTAGCAATAGGTTGTTTTTTTCCCTCTTGAGTTGAACACAACATTGGAATTAGGAACACAATTTCTGAATGTATGCTTTTGTGTTATTTTATGAATGTAAATGTTTCCTCCCATCCCATTAGTGTTAGATAAATAAATTCTTGATTGTTCATATTATAATATTAGCATTATTCTCTATGGAATCATTTGCACTCTTGTTGCTCAAAAGTGTGGCCCAGATATTAGCAGCTTTGGAATAACTTGAGAGATTATTAGGTGTCTACAATCTCAGAGTCTACCAGAGATCAATTGAATTAGAATCTGTATTTCATCAAGATTTCCAAGACAAATCATAAAGTTTGAAAACCGTGGGTCTACACCAATTTGTCTCTTTAAGCTGACTAATTTCAATCTTATCTATTTAGACTGGATTCCTGCACCCTACTCATCTATCTTTGTCTTGGGATCTTGACTTAGTCCTTAGCCTAGTTCTTTGGTTTTGCTGTTGGTATGTATTTGTGTTCCCTTATGCATTTGAAATTCCATTTTTCAATACAGATGTTGATTTAGCTCCCAGATTTGTTTCTCTCTTTTTTATCTTAATACATAAATATGTTCTGCATATTATAACTCTACGTCCCCAGAATCTCATTTATACCTTGTACATATTCATCTAGTTAGCACTTAGGAAAGCTAGGTCAACTCCCTATGAAAGAAAAGAACAGAAGAAAACCAAGTTGGCAGCACCATAAAGGTTATCTGAATTAGGAATGATCCTTGTTTACTTTTTTGTTTGTCTCGTCTTAATTTTTCCACAGTCATCTAGTCTTTTTCACAGTGGAAGTTTCTGGCAGATGTACAGAGTACTTCCTTTACTTCTGGACTCCTTTCTTTTACATACCAATAATTCTCTCATTTCTGTATGTATACAAGCATGTGCTAAAGTAGGTTAAAAACCCATGAAGGAGTCTACTGGCATTCTGATTTGAGTGAGGAATGTGATATTACAAACGTTTAGCAAGCCAATCAAGAATAAATGGCACCACGAGGAGGATTCAGAGTGTGCCCTCTTGTTCCATCCTTATCTTCTCATGGCTACCAAACTGCTGCAGAGCTACTGTGTGAATTTTATTGTCATCAGAAAGTTAGGAGCATAAGTATTGGTAGTCACTCTTATTCAAGGGAGGGGGAATTTTAAAGCATTAGCCAGGTTTTATCGAAGTATGTGAGTTTGTGTGTTAAGGACCAATTCTTCTTTGGCACAGATTCCCAACAAACATCTTTGTTTCATTCTTACCCCCATACAGAGTATAAATATTTCAGAAGACACCAAAGTAAAGTCCTAAAGTTTGGGGTGTGTGTGTTGTTTTAGTCAGTCTAAAGTGTACCCCAAGAACCAACACCTGCATTTACCAAGTTTTATTTATTAATATTATTTTTTTCATATGTTTGAAGTGGCCTTGTATGTCACTAAATACTCCACCACTGCAGTTATACTTTTTCTCCTTTTTTGAGCCACTCAGACCAATATTTAGACCGAAGGGGCAAGAAATTTGGAGGGAATCACATTTTGATTAAAATCAGTGAGAAATTAATTCATGCAGTGATTCTTTTGATAACTGACCCCTATTTATTGGAACCTGAAATAGGTTCATTTTTTATTAAAGAGTTATTTTTGAACAATTGTAAAAGTGAAACAAAAGACTGGTGAAAAGTATGATGGGCTAAGAAACCCAAGGCTATCAGATAGCATTTTGTTACCGCAATCTTTATGTCACCTTTTACATCCTTGTTCTTCCAAGTGTAAATGAGAGAGTTCAGCATCGGAGCTCCTGTCTCCAAGAACAACGAACTAATTTTAACTTTATTTTGGAAGGATTGAGCATGTACATAAAGACTTCTGTTCCATAGTATATGAGGAGTGTGACAGTTAGGTTTTATGTCAACTTGACCCTGAATGAACATGAAGGGGTGGAGTCCTATTAACCAGATGAGACTGGTGATGCCTCCTTGTGGGTAGGGCTGCTTTATAAAAGAAAAGTTGAGAACTTTCCTTTCATTGGCTCCTTTGCCTTCACTCTAGATGGCCACCTGTGCTGGTCACTAGCGGCAGCCCCTCGTGGGATGCCTGATCCTGAGAGTTGTTAGCATCCTGCAATGTGTCCAGTGACCTTGGATCCATGTGACTCTGCCTTTGATCTTCCTGTATCCCATTTCACCTTCCTGCATGCAGCTGAAGAGGGATCAGCTAGCATTGGACCCATTGACCTAAGTTGGACTGGCCTGGGATTTCAGCTTACTTCTCTATGTGAACATCTCTCCCTCACTCTTTTTAAAAGAAATCGTTTTATTGGGGGGGCTCTTACAGCTCTTATAACACTTCACACATCAATTATGTCAAGCACATTCGTGCATATATTCCCACCATCATTTCAAGACATTGTCTTTCTACTTGAGCACTTGGTATCAGATTCTCTCCCCCCTCCCATGCTCGTGACCCCTTGATAAATTATGAATTATTGTTACATTTTACACCATATGCTGTCTCCCTTCACCCATGTTTATTTTGTTTAACTCCCTGGAGAGGTGTATGGTGATCATTGCAATCAGTTCCCCCTTTCTCCCCTCCCCACCATTTTGCTACCCTTATGGTGTCACTACGCCCATTATTGATCCTGAGGAGTTTATTTGTCCTGGATTCCGTGTGTCGAGAACTCTTATCTGTACCAGTGTACATGCTCTAGTCCAGCTTGGTTTGTAAGATAGAACCAGGGTCATGATAGTGGGGGGATGGAAACATTAAAGAACTAGAGGAATGTTGCATGTTTCATCGGTGCTATGCTGCACTCTGGCTGACTGGTCCCTTCCTTGTGATCCTTCTGTGAGGGGTGTCCAATTTTGTACAGATGGGCTTTGGTTCTCCACTCCAACCCCACTTGTTCAGATTGGCATGCTCTTTTGGGTCTTCTGATGCCTGTCAACACCTTGTGATTACACGGACTATGTGCTTCCTCCATATGCGTTTTGTTGCTTCCTTGCTAGATGGCTGTTTGTTTATAGTCAAACCTTTAAGACCCCAGATGCTGTATCTTTTGATAGCCAGGAACCATCAGCTTTCTTCACCACATTTTCTTATGCACCCATTTTGTCTTCAGCATCATGACAGGACTGTGAGCATCACAGAATGCCCGGTTATTAGAACAAACTGCTCTTGAATTGAGGGAATATTTAACTAGAGGCCCAATGTCCTCTTAACATATAAATATATGTATATAGGCCTCTATTCCAATTGTTAGATACTAATACACTTACATATGCCTAGAATTTATACCTCTATAAATGTCCTTTGCCTCCTATTTCTCTCCTCTATTTCCTTTTACTTTCCTTATGCTCCACTGTCATGTTTGACCTTCATTGAGCTCTCAGTAATTGCTCTCACTACATTTCCCATGGTCAAACCCCACCAGGCATTCTATGCTCTCCTCATTTCTTGTTATTTTATCTCTGGGGTGGTTGGCTTCCCCACCTCACCTCCAGAACTGTTGGTCCAATTATTTTCTTCTTGGGATTTTTAATCTTAATTATCTTATATAGCTATAAATGGCGTGGGGGGAGGAAGAAGAAGATAAAAAGGGCCTATAAATATTCCAGGTTTTTTTTTTTTTTTTTGCAAAAGGATGTCACCTCACCTCTTGATGGGCTTTGGGTCCCCAATCTGTACTCCTCCTCATTAATAATAATAATGTAATTTTAGCTCATTTATGTCTCACACCAGATCACACAGGCTGGTGTGCTTCTTCCGTGTGGGCTTTATTGCTTTTGAGCTGAATGGCCGCTTGTTTATTCAAGCCTTTAAGACCCCAGACGCTATATCTTTTGGTAGCCAGGCACCATCAGCTTTCTTCACCACATTTGCTTATGCACACATTTGTCCTCAGCGATCATATCAGGAAAGTGAGCATGCAATGTTATGCTTTTTAGTTCTTGAAGCCTGTTATCTCATCCCTTTGACACCTCATGATTCCACAAGCTAGTTTGCTTCTTGCATGTGGGCTTTGTTGCTTCTGAGCTAGATGGCTGCTTGTTTACTTTCAAGCCTTTAAATCCCGAGATGCTCCATCTTTTGATAGCCGGGCACCATCAGCTGTCTTTGCCACCTTTGCTTATGCACACATTACAAGGAGGAGATGAGCCAGTTAAGATACAGAGTAGGAGCTATGAAATATGCAACCTTCCTCTAGTTCCCATGCTGCCTCCCACCCCACTATCATGACCCCAATTCTACCACATAAATCCAGCTAGACCAGGAGATGTACAGTGAAGTTGGAAACAGGGGAAACTTAGGATAGATGATCCATCAAGACTAGTAATAGGAGTGGTAATACCAGGAGGGTGGAGGGATGGAGGAATAGAAAGGGAGAACCAACTTCAGGGATCTACACGTAGCCTCCTCTCTGGGGTACGGACAACAGGGAAGTGAGTGTTGGGACACATTGTACAGTGTACAGGATGAAAAATAATTTGTAAATTACTAAGGGTTCAAGGGGAAGGGGCGGAGGAAGGGTAATATAGGGAGCTGATAATGGGGGCCTGGAGGGCCTTGAGAGTGATAATGGCAATGGATGTGTAAAAGTGGCCTGCATACAACTGATGTTGTTAGGGATTGTGATGGGAGTTGTATGGGCCCCCAATAAAATGATTCATTAAAAAAAGGGGGGAAAGGGGAGTTTTATTTTTGAGAGGAGCTTTTACCATGGGCTCAAGTGGAAAATGTTTGAAAATCAATGTGGCAACATGTGTGCAAATGTGCTTGATACAAATGATGTACTGAATGTTGTAGTAGCTGTAAGATCCCCCAATAAAATTATTTTAAAAAATATTCCAGGTCTGTCTGCTGACCCTTATTTATATATTATGATTAAGGATGATGGGGTGCCAAGTCCTGTCCTTTAAGTATGAAGTCTATTTTCAGGATTCATCGGGGAATTTGCTTTGCTTTGCTCCCCTTGTTGCTCTGTTTTGCTCCCTTTGTGCTTTGCTCTGGTGGTGGTGATGCTGGGGTGGTAAGGCTGGTCACAATCCCCACACTGTGCCTTCAATGCTTTCCCCTGCAGCACAGTGAGTTAGCGAGGGGACACTGTGTCTCATCTTGGAACCCGCTCTAGAGTGCTTTCTGCGCTTTGGCTCTCTGGACAGGAACTTTGTCCTTGGGGCTTGGTGGGTCAAGATGGGTCTATCTATCTATCGACCTATCTCCAACCCTCTTGGTTTCCTCCTGTGTGTGGTCTGGGCAGATGAGGCAATCTCCATGGGCTGTATCTTCAGTTAGTTTGTTGCTTCTTGCTGGTGTGTTGCTCCTAAGGTTTGCTGTATCATGCTGATGTCTGGTTCCTCTCTCTCTTTCCTGTGGAGACATAAACACTACACTTCCTATGGGTGGATTAGTGCCCTATTCCCTCAGTATTCACATCTTGTATTTTTCTTTTCTCCTCCTTTTTAGTTGGCTGCTATATGCATCCCTGGGTTGGGCTTCAACCCAGGAATTTATGCATTTGGTGCTAAAACTCTTTCTTCTAACTACATGAATGTCACTAGATTTTATTCTCTATATAACCCAAACTAACACAAAGACCATGGTCAAATGGGAGCCATAAATATAAAATACCTTGAGATTTGGGTTCTACAGAAATGATCATCAGGACAGTCACTACAATATAGAAATAGGCCAGCAAAATGAATTCAAAATGCAGGTAGTATAGTAGCACATCGCTTGCAAACATTAGCGTCTACTTACCTAGTACTCAAGAGCAAGTGAGTATGAAAATTATGTGGAGCTCACATGTAGAATGATTTGACTATACTGTGGCTACAAAAGTTGACTAGCATGACCAGGACAGGATTCACAGTCATTAAGAAAATACCAAGCCGATTTCTTGGCACCAAAGTTGAGGAAGGTGCTCATTTGGACCAAGGAGCCACCATAAGAGAGTAAATATCTAATAATGGTCATTGTCTGAGAGAGTATATGTAAGTAAGAAGATTTAAATCAACAGAGAAAATATCCACAAAGGTTATAGAATAGATGAACACATTGCCCCAAAGACAGGAACTGAGATTCAGACTCTGAAATATTCCACCAAAATGAATTCCATCAGACCCATCATTTACTTGGTAAAAGTATAGTTTCTTCATGGAGAAAAAGAAGAAAGATATGGTAAATGTGATGTGACATTAGGAATGCATCAGAGGAAGCTTCACACTAAATGATACGGGAAAATTTCTCCAGAAAGGGCAAAAACATGTTTTGTAACATACTCCCTGCATTCCTTTGGGTATTCTCTGAGTTGTGGTTATGAAAAAAATACTTCAATGTCAGTAACATTTCAGTTTTAGATACACATCTTCTAATTAATGGCAGCCACACCTGGAAAGGCTGTGGGTCTAGCCTCTTTAAAGATGATTTTTTTGCTTAAATTGCATGCTTTTATAAAAGGGATTTATTTGTGTAACTACACATGATCCCATGTGCATATATTTACTGGCTGTTATGAATTGAATCATGCCCTTCAAAAATCTGTGGCAATGTGGCAGAACCATGATTCCTAGTATTACATAATAAGTGTTCGTTTTGTCATCTGATGTAGTTATCCTATGTTCTAGATTCTTACCTTCTATTGTTACTGAGGCAGCATTGGAGGTAGAGCTTCTTGAAGTACAATGATGTCTGCGAGAGAATCATATCTGCCTTAAAGTACAACCAAATAATATAGCTATTATTCAAATTTAGTCACCAACCCTAAAGTTAGTAATGAAGAAATTGAAAAATACTACCAACATCTTTAGTCTAAAATTGATCAAACATACAGTCTAGATGCACAGTTAATTATTGGCTCATGGAATGGATAAGTTGGGAACAAAGAGGAAGGAACAGGAGCCAGAAACATGAATTGATGATCAATGAGAGGATTTTTGCAAAACTAATAACTTCTTCATCACAAGTACCTTTTCTCTGAACACAAACAGTAATTATACTTCTGGAATTCTCCAAATGAAATATGTAGAAATCAAATTGACTATGCGTGTGGGAAGAGACATTGGAGAAGTTCAATATCAGCCACTAAAACCAAGTCAAGGGCTGACTGTGGAACAACTAATCAATTGCTTATATGTAAATTCAGGTTTGGGTTGAAGAAAATGAAAACAAGTCCAAGTACACCAAAATATGACCTTGAGTATACCGAGGGTAATGACATCATTTCATCAACAGCAAAATGGATATAAAGCTCCACTGGGTGAAGCTGTCATAGTACATTTTTTTCCGACTAGGTGAGCATGGAACAACTCGCCCTGAGTTAGTGCACCCAGTGGAGAACCTGGGGAAAAGGTTCTCTTTGGTCACAGTGAATTTTTTTGGAAAAGCAGTTTCAAACTTCACTGCGCTCATGTAGAAGTTGTGGCAATTATGGGAATAGAACAAGGTTCTGCATGGCTTAAAATCAGCAAAGTTGTGCTTCAGGATATTTTCCTCTCACCATATTTAGTAACTTGTATGCTGAGCAAATTACCAGAGACAGTGGATTGCATGATGATATGAGTGAGCAGAAATTTATCTATAGCACCAGAAAAGAAGACCCAGAAACAAAGTACATTCATTGAACTCAGGCTTCTTACGATATAATATTTAATACAAATGGGAAGACTAATGCCAAGACACAGGAAACACCAGTCTCATTGCTGTTGAAAGGAGAAAAGGAATTTCAGTCTAAACTGTGAACCAACCCACACAGAAAACTCAGGCTCTTAAACTGTGAGGGAATTAATTTCTGGGTGTTAAGACAATTCTGTTATAGCAACACTAGGTAACAAACACAGTGGTGAATGTACTTGCACAGAACTTCTGTACTTTTCCTGTACCTGAATGATTCTAGATGCCATCTGCTGCAAAGGCCTGCAACTCAAACTCTATAACAAAAGTGTTTCCTACCTCAGGAAATAAAAAATACTATGCTGCCATTAAAACACAGCAGCCTTAGCGATCCAAGGATTGTAAATGCCGTAATAAAATCAAGACCAGATGATGGAACTTTAGTACAGCTTTAATTCTGAGTACCCAGTTTGCAGACAGCTATGAAAGACTACAAAAACCCCAAATTCATTTACAGACTCTCCATGTGGATTAAGCCTCTGGCTAATCCCCTCTTACCGTTGACTATGGACGTCAATAGCCATGCTATCAGAATGTATTGAAAAATGCATTAATGCAAATGTTGTTAGATTAAAATATAACACCCTTTTACTTCTCCCTTTTGATCTATTGAAAATTTGCTTTAGGTTTTTGTTATTTTCTTTTTCTCAATTATGGTTTTGTTGTTTTATTTTGCTATTGTGTGTGGGAGGTTGTATATTTTTCTTCATATGAAATCAAGGATAGGTAAACTTATAGAGATTGTTAGTTTCTTAGGATCATGACAGGTGATGTTGGGTAAAATGGAGAGTTAATAATGCGTACAATAATGAATAAATTGCTCTAAAATTGGGAATGGTGGTTGTACCATTCTTTTTGGTACATATGGAGGTATGGTGTGTGAATTATATGTCAATAAAATTTAAAATTTAAAAATTACAGTGGTTAGTTCTTGAGTACCTGATATTGAGTACCAAATTTTCTTAGGCACTATAATGTAAGGGTTAGCATAAAAATCAAAGATTTAGACATATAGTTCAAGGAGATTGAGAAGGCATTTCACCGTGAAGAAGAATCTGAAGTGTGTTAAGATCTCTGTGCCATCTTAATTGTATGCATTCCTTGCCCTGCACAGCTATACTCCCATGTGTTCGAATAACAACTCAAATGATCCATGTAAATTGTTGGAAAGAGTACATAATAAGAAAGTTCAGTATCAGTGTGATCATATATTTGCTCTGTGGCCCAAGTGAACTTTATATTTATTATGTGTGGAACAAGGAAAATGCATATATTTTCTACTAGAATTGTGAAAATCCAACAATATATAGATGTGAAGTACTGTGAAAATTGTAAAGATATGAACACATTAATGATTATTTCCAGAAGGACTGCACCAAGATTTCTTTCCACTCAACCTCATTAACTCTTTTCAATATATAAAAATGTCTAGGCATTCAATACACCTACTACTAATTTATCCACCCTAGTTAGGTTATAAAGGCCAGATCATTATGCAAAAAATAAAATCCCACTTCTGATAAAAATAGAGGATGACTCCATAATAACTGTCAAATTATACAATTGCACAAATACCAAACCACTAAGAATAATGGTCTAGAGAAGTTAACATTATCTTAATCATTACAGCTAGGGTTTCTCTTGTCTCAATCTTAGAATTTTTTATTTCCGGACAAATTTCATTTTATGAAAAATAACACAGTAGTAGCTTTTTACTCTCATTGTAAATGTAAAATGTTGGATAAAAATATAGTTGATAGGTGAGGGGTAGTTATAATTATACTTATTAATACTTATTTCATCTTCTAATGATAAAGAACAAGATCTAGTGTTTAAAACAAGATTAAGATCAAGGACCAGTGTTATAGCCTAATCCCCACCATATTTGTATTCCTGTAAATAAGAGTATACAATATTAATGATTAAGATAATGTCAACTTCTCTGGACCATTATTCTTAGTGGTTTGGTATTTGTGCAATTGTATAAGAGTCTATCTAATGACTTTTTGTTTGACAGGAACACAGAGAAGAGTTTAAGGAAGTAGTGTAGAGCAACATTGGCTAGGTTCCAAATCTTGGAAGTTATCTACAATTAAATTGGGGAAACATTTTTCCTACTGAGGTTCACTAACCCAATTCCCACTGATCAACTAGGGGTCAGAACTAAGGAAAACATAACATTAAAAATTGCAAAAAAAGAGAACTATTTTAAATATTCAACATAAATCTTTCTCTGAACTGAAAAAAATGAAGCCTAACACTTCTTTATATAAGACTCGCTACAAGAAAAATAGTTAATAATATGGATTAGCCTGGATTTTGTGGAAAGAGCTCTAAAATTACAGGTGTTTAGCATAGGAGAGGCTTCTGCCCATGGAATAGCCTCGAATCCATTTACACTCACAGTCTTGAAAAATAAGAGGCCTTTGAGCAAAGCTCATAGTCATAGGGAATCTGAACTAATCATGAGGATGGAGAGGTGTGGAGGAGGACATCTATAGATAAATGATTGTGTGGCTTACAGTTACATAACTAATGTTCATTGTTTCCCTACACTTCTATATAAGCATCCTCATTTTCTGTACTTTAGAGAAATTTGCAATTGTGCAAGTAATTGCCAAACTGTAGCGGTAATATCTTCCAATACATTTCTCTAATTTTATTTGAAAAGAATGAATACATGTTTTTACTTTTAGACATTTTCTGGTGTCAGAAGTGGGATTCCAGTACATTATTGTTTATTAATCGCTACACAGTGCACTATGGAAGATGTTGCATCTGCTTCTGTAGCGGAGAGTAAAAAGCAAGTGCTAATTCTGGTTTTGTGGAGCATTTGCAGAAGCCAGGCTTTGAAGTGGTCGACACGACCGAGATGATTGACAAGTACTGTGTGCAACAGCTCAAGGAGTTCGATGGGAAGAGGGTCTTAACCAAAGAGGGCCTTGCGCTCCCAGAGGATGAATAGGAAAAGAAAATGGAGGAGAGCAAGACCAAGTTTGAGAGAAGGTGACAATATCATAGACTTGTGTCTTCACCCTGTTGCTTTGTGACTTATACATACGGCTGGACGGCCAACATGGAGCAGATCATGAAAGCCCAGGTTCTTTGGAAAAACTCTACAATGGGCTACATGATGGCCAAACAGTATCTGGAGATCAACCCCCACCACCCTACTGTGGAGATACTGTGGCAGAAGGCCAAGGCTGACAAGAATGACAAATCCATCAAGGACCTTGTGCTGCTGTTTGAAAAAACACTGCTCTCCTCGGGCTTCTCCCTTGAGGACCCTCAGATCCACTTCAACTGCATCTACTGCGTGATCAAGGTTGACTTCGGTATTGATGAAGATGAGGTGTCAGCTGAGGAGCCCAGCACTGCTATTCCTGAGGAGATTCCTCCCCTCGAGGGTGACGAAGTTGGATCTCACATGGAAGAAGTAGATTAGGCCGTTCAACTCTCAAACCTTGTGCCCTCTGTCTAGTATCCCCAGGACTTGAGTGACCCTAGCCCACCTGGGCTCTGCAACTGCTGTTAACTAGTGGTTACCGAGTGGTTACTAGTGGTTAACTAGTTGTGCATAAAGCAGGATGTAAGGCTCTTACACCCTCCCCTCTTTTCTTTGGGAATGGAGTTTATTTGTTCTATTAAAGTATGCAAAATAAAGCAGATGCCATTTTATTTTTTATTTTATTTTCTTCTTCTTTTTTTCCAATCATTTTATTAGGGGCTCATACATCGTTTTTCACAATATATAAATAAGCATACTCGTCAAGCACCCTCACATGTCCACTTCTATTATTGTTCTCCAATCGTCCACCTTTTTCCCTTTAGCCTCTAGTATCGGCTTATCCATTCCTTCCCCTCTTCCCCTGGTCTCTCCTCCCCTCCAACCCTCAATAGTTTATAC
>PVJH01031200.1:0-23912 GCA_004026705.1 Nesogale talazaci
TCACTCA
This sequence comes from Nesogale talazaci, assembly GCA_004026705.1. Lineage (NCBI taxonomy): Eukaryota > Metazoa > Chordata > Mammalia > Afrosoricida > Tenrecidae > Nesogale > Nesogale talazaci. The sequence continues at coordinate 8 of PVJH01031200.1, forward strand.
CCTCGTACACACATGAAAGCTGGACATTGAAATGAGTAAGAAAGAGCTCAGAAGAAACAATGCGGGCTGAGCCCCGGTGGCATAGTGGTTGTGCGCGGGACTGCGGCCCACTGGGACGGAGGTTCAATTCCAGCAGTGGGGCTGGGCCTCCTACTCCCACCACCGGAGAGCAGTGATGCCCCCCCCCCCAAAAAAAAAAAAAAAGAAACAACGCATTTGACTTGGGTTGCTGACAAAGACTATCGAAAGTACATGCACTGCCAAAATTACGAACCCGTCTGTCCTGGAAGCAGTTCTGCCAGCATACTCCTTAAAGGCAAGAATGATGAGCCTTTGTTTAAAATGTTTTGGACATGTTGTCAGAACAGACCAGTCCCCGGAGAAGGACATGATGTTGGGTAGCAGGGCATTGAAAGCAAAAGGCCGGCGAGGAGAGGGATTGCTTGACGCCTTGCCTGCGACACTGGGCTCAAGCCTAGGAACAGTGTGAGGCTGGGGCAGGACGGGAAGTTCTGGTCATGTTTGAACTGTGGACAAACAAAGTCACTCTCTGTGGAACCAGCTTGATGGCGTGTATCAACAGGGACTCAAAAGTGCTTGGGCAGTTTCATCTTTGTACTGTATAATTGACCTCATCATAATTTGATAGATCTTATTTCGCCCTTTCCATCTTGTAAGTTTATTTTACTTTGGATTTGTCAGTTACTCATTGACTTTTATGTGGTATTGTTGTGTGTGTTAATCTTAATTTTTTGTCTGCTGCTCTTGGTTCTCTCTCCAAACCCCCAGCCCCCTTAGTATGTCTTGTAAGGTTGGTCTACTTTCTTCAAATTCCTCTAATTTTCGTTCACCTGAAAACACCTTAAATTCAGTGTTGTGTTTGAAGAAATGTTTTGCTGAGTTTGGGGCTAGTAGTTTTGCAAAGTTTTATATATGTCATCCTATTGTCATCTTGCCTACATGATTTCTGCTGGAAAATCAAATTTTAGTCTTTTTTTTAAAGTTTTATTGGCACCATCATTCACATACCATACAATGTAGTGTTTTAAATATATTTAAAAGTTGTATAAGAGTTTAATCTTATGTGTCTCCTTTGTAGATAACTTCATTTTCCTCAGGATTTTCCTCCTCTTCTTGGTTTGGGGGAGTATTGTCATGTGTATTGATTTTCTTTATTGATCTGTCCTTTTTGGGATTCATTCAGCTGCTTGGATATATACATACACATATGTGTGTATGTATATATATATTTCTTCTTGGGTTTTTTTTTATGATGATGATGATGATGATAGAGAAATTTTTTTCCAGAAACTTTTCAATAATTTTCTTTGTGCTCTTTATTGTTTCTCCCTGTTCTAGAATTCTTATGGCACGTAAGTTAGTCCTCTTGACGTTGTCCCACATAATTTTAAAGTTTCTTCAAATTCTTTTGTTTGGGTTTTTCTTTTATCTGATTGTTTCTCTAGTAGACTAATATTGAGGAGTTTATCTTCAAGCTCACTAATTTGGCCTTCTGTTTATTTAATTCTACTGCTTTTCTCTTTCAAGTAATTATTTCATAAATCTTAATGTTAATCTGGTTTTCTGGTTGCTGTTTTTGCATGATTTCTAGTTTTCCATTGTTTTTGCCCTTTTTGTAAATTCTTCTAGCTTTTTTTTTCAATCACTTGAATTCCTTTTTACATAGTTCCAATGCTATTTCTTCCTCCAAAAGGAGCTTTGACTCTCCATTGTGGTCACTTATTTGAGTGACCCTTTCTTGTTTCTTTGTGTGAGCTGCAGTTGTCTATCATGTCTGATACCATATAATATGTTTTTGATGATTATATGTTTGTATGATCTAGGCACTTGCCTCATGTCTCCGGGTGGAAATGGCACAATAGGTGGGTGTGTTCAGTTCTCTACTAGTGCAGCAGAGTTGAAGGCACACCTCGCCGGCATTGATTGCTGTCTATTAATGACCAGGACTGCCTAGTGGACTTTGCCCGGTGGGTGGAGCTGCAGGAGTGCAAATTTGGTTCGGACCTCTGAGCATTGTTGCCATCTCTGCTCAGCACCAGCCACCCTGTGCATTTGTGAGGTCTGACCGACCTCTATAGTCCACATTGCTTGCAAAAGAGCAAGAGGTACACCAAGCCACCTCACAGTTGACCCATCTTTTTCTCATCGTGGGTATTTAATACACTTCACTGTCCTTTCCTCTGCAGCTCAGAGTTCCAGGAATATCATCCTAATCTGTCTCATTCACTTTGCCTTTATTCTAGAGACGGGGGCATGTCTTCCTAATCCCCCATCTTGCCATGTTTTCCCCAACTTTTGAAACCCCCTTATATAACTGTGCATATATCTTATGTTGCTCTTAACTCAATTATAATTAGCCTTTTTTTTTCATTGCTGTTCGAAAACACACACTTTTATGGAGCATGCCTCATTGGCAATCCCTGTGATTTTGTTCTCTTAAGATTCCAGGGAAGATAAAGATGGTTATAAAATCTAGTTCATGCTAACCTCCTACCTATACCTTGGACACTAATCATGATAAGTGTGATATCTATTCTGATTGGCCTTAATAGAGATCACCTACTGATGTCTGCTTCAGAAGAATATCAGGCAGACACTAACACAGCAGTTCTCAACCTCCCTAATGCCATGACCCTTTAATACAGTTCTCGTGTTGTGGTGATCCCGCAACCATATCATTTTCTTTACTACTTCATAACTCTAATGGTGCTACTGTTAGGAATCGAGCAAACCCTGTGAAAGGGTCATTCGACCACCAACGGGGTCCCGTCCCACAGGTTGAGAACCGCTGCACCTAGCGCACCCTAAGGGAAAGCAACCTGTTGTTTAGGAAAAAGCCAACGGACTGCTTTTGATGACATCAACAGCAAAAGTAACTTTATTCCGGTTGTCCCAGTGAGAAAAAGGCAGTGTTTTTCCTGCATTTTATCCACTTATTGCTGGACTTCTTTTGTAACAATTGTTACATTCTGACTAGAAATATGATAAAATAAAACATGCCAACTCTCAATGCTGACAAAACCTAAGGTTTCTCCCATTCCACTGCCATGCAAATCTGCCAGACACCTTTGTAATGAACTTCAGTTACCATTTAAACAACCACAGCAAATCAGGATCTGGAAATACTGACCAGGCGTTAGATAACGTATTTAAAACTTTCATTAGTTACCTCACCTTTTCTTTAAAGGAAATTGTGTCGGGGCTGAGCCCGGTGGCGTAGTGGTTGTGCATGGGACTGCGGCCCACTGGAATGGAGGTTCAATTCCAGCAGCAGCTCCATAGGAGCAAAGACTGGGCCTCCTGCTCCCACCTCCAAGAGGGCAGTGATGCCAAAAAAAAAAAAAAGAGGAAATTATATCAAGCATAACAAACCTGTTTTTTCACAGAGCACATTAGAGTTACCAAAGTGACTCAAAAGCCGCACCAGTAGTACCTTGTAAAATTTTTTCTAATAAAAAAGATGATATTGATAATAATTTTTTTAATCAGTGAAGTACAATGAGTTTAATATTTGTCTTAGTGTAGGTCCCCAAATCTTTGCCAGATGGGATAGAGAGGAGTTTGGAAAAGGAGGGTCTATAGACAGTCACTAATATAAGACCGTCGGAGATAGTAGTAATCTTATTTTATATTTTACAATTTTAAGAGATCTCTGTGTCCTTGAGTACCCTGAAGTAGAAATAGTTTTAAGGTATTTTATAATGTTAGACTAGACTTTAGAATTGTGATACGGTTTAGAGGGCAATGCTGCCCCTCCCCCCCCAAAAAAAAAAAAAGATTAGGGTAGGGGAATAAAAAGTAAGCAGAGGGCTGAGCCCCGGTGGCGTAGTGGCTGTGCGTGGGACTGCGGCCCACTGGGATGGAGGTTCAATTCTGGCTCCCAGGAGCAAAGGCTGGGCCTCCTACTCCCACCACCTGAGGGCAGTGATGCCTAAAAAAAAAAGCAAGCAAAACTTTTAATACTTAACCATTAGACCATTTGTTGTACTGTTAAGGAAAGCCAAGTTTTCTATATTACATTCATTAGTAAAACAAGAAAAGCAGTGGTTTCACACTGATTCTTTGTGTTCTTTGTCTCTTAAAGCTTATTTTTCAAAGCAATATAGAATACATTCAGAATTATACATTAGATTGCTATCCAGGAAAGTGAAATTTTCTTCTTTGATAAGTGATAGATGTTTATGCATGTACTTGTTTCTGTGACAAGTACAGAGAGGGCATGTTGGTAGACGCTATAAAGTCCGTCAAGACTTACAGTAACCCTATCTGTATACAACAGAACCAGATACCGCCCCATCCTGTGCCAGCCTCACAGTCGTCCTCACGTATTTGAGCCCACTGTTTCAGCCACTGTGTTGATCCATTTCCTTGAGGGGCTTTTTCTACTTTGCTGACGCACTGCTTTACCCTGCTTTTGTGAAAACTCTGCCTGTGTTTTCTGGTACCTAAGACCCCTACAAATTGTTTCAGGAATGTAGAGAAATAGCCAACTTAAATAATGAAAAAGCGCACCGTAATCACTGTTGCACTGCAGTCATTTCTCATGATTCCTTTTCTGAGTTTTTTTCACTATCTTTTTGCTCTGTTCAAACTGACTCTTGCTCTATGTGCAGGTAGGTTCTACATTGTGAGCACAATTACGTGTTATGAAGTTCCTATACTCTGCCATGTTGTCAGTGATTTGTTCTGATCACACAGTCTAATGAATGGCTTTCTCTATAAACATCTTTCTGATACTCTCTCCCATCATTTTAGATCCATCCTGTGCCAGACATTTTATCTCCTGCCCTATATTTTTTTCTGAATCCTCATTGAATTTCTTGCATCATACTAATGATGTACTAGTGTATCCTTTTTTTTATGTTCAGCAAAATTTTACTTATATGTGTTACATTAATTATATTGTTTTGATCATTTCTGCATTGTTTTATTTTTTTTATTCTGTTTCAAATGGGGACAGATAAGCATATCTTCAGTTGGTTGACCAGGTAGCTGTCTTCTGGATTTCTTAGACAAGAGAATGCTTCCACTCCAGTTTCAAAATAATTGTTTTTATATGACCCATAATAAGATAAAAGGGGAACTCTGTATAGAGACAGTAACCGGATTAATGGTTCCTTAGAGGTATGACAGGAGGAATTTGAGGGGGAATTGGGGAGTCAAAAATGATGAGTACGAGAATGAAGAAAATGAGCCCATAGTGGTTGAGTGCGGGACTGCGGCCCACTGGCTTGGCGGTTCAAATCCAACAGCAGCTCTCCAGAAGCAAGACTGGGCCTCCTACTCCCACCAGAGGGCAGTGATGCCCCCCCAAAAAAAAAGAAAGAAAAAAAATGTTCTAAAACTAAATTGTGATTATGATTGTGCAGCTCTGTGATATGATTGAACTATTCAGTTATATGATACATGATTTTTTTTTAATTTAAAAAAAATTTTGGGGGGGCATCACTGCTCTCCGGTGGTGGGAGTACGAGGCCCAGCCCCACTGCTGGAATTGAACCTCCGTCCCAGTGGGCCGCAGTCCCGCGCACAACCACTACGCCACCGGGGCTCAGCCCGATACATGATTTTTATGCCAGTAAAATTGTTGGGAAAGGCTGAGCCCTGGTGGCGTAGTGGTTGTGCGCAGGACTACGGCCTACTTGGAGGTTCAATTCCAGCTCACAGGAGCAAAGGCTGAGCCTCCTATTCCCAACACCAGAGGGCAGTGATGCCTTAAATAAATAAATAAATAAAAATTGTTGTGAAAATAATGACAGTTTGTAAACCAACTTTAGAAGTTTTTTTGCTTGCCTTAATTTTTTTAAAGTTTGTGCTTTTCTACAGTGGTTTTGGGTGAAATCTAAATTTTTAAATTATTAAATGGATAATTGTAATAACTAAAATAGTAATTTAATAGATAATTAAATTATCTGCATTTTGTCATCAAACTTTATTATTTTATTATAGGTAAACAAATAAGAACCAAGCTTTCACAAGCTTTTAATCATTGGCTTAAAGTTCCAGAAGACAAACTACAGGTATTTGGGCAATTCCAATCTTTGTATTAATATGTTATATAGTATGCTAATAGTGTCTTATAATAATATATTAATAGATGTCATGAAAAATGCTCTTAGCTCTTGATTGAGTTTAATGTGTATGTAAAATATTTTGCATTGGCTGAGCCCCGGTAGCGTAGTGGTTGAGTGCAGGACTGCGGCTGACTGGCTTGGTGGTTCAAATCCAGCAGCAGCAAGGCTGGGCCTCCCACTCCCACCAGAGGGCAGTGATGCCTTAAAAAAATTTTTTTTTTTGCATTGAGTTTTCTAAATAAGGATTCGGGAGCCCTGGTTGAATAGTGGCTTCTGCCTTGAGCTGCTAGTGACAGTGTCATCAGTTTGCAACCATGGAAAACAGTTTGCTCCATGGAAGAGAAATGAGGCTTTCTACTCCCTTAAAGATTTTCAGTCTCGGGAACCCATGTCAGCGGTTCTACCGAGTCTCACAGAGTCGTTAGGAATCAGAATAGACTCAGCAGGAATGAGAAATAATCATCCCTTGTAAAAATAAAAGATAGTTGAGGCTTTTATAATCTATTTTTTAAATTTTTTTTATAATCTATTATGATGAGTTTATATTTACAAACTTTTGAAAAGTTCAAAGAACAAACAAATCTTTAATTGTCTCTTTTGTCAGGTTATCATTGAAGTAACAGAAATGTTACATAATGCCAGTTTGCTCATTGATGATATCGAAGACAACTCCAAACTACGCCGTGGCTTTCCAGTGGCTCACAGCATCTATGGGATCCCATCTGTCATCAATTCTGCTAATTACGTGTATTTTCTTGGTTTGGAAAAAGTCTTGACCCTTGACCACCCAGATGCAGTGAAACTTTTTACCCGCCAACTTTTAGAACTCCATCAAGGACAAGGCCTAGATATATACTGGAGGGATAATTACATTTGCCCATCTGAAGAAGAATACAAAGCTATGGTCCTGCAAAAGACTGGTGGACTGTTTGGATTAGCTGTAGGTCTCATGCAATTGTTTTCTGATTACAAAGAAGATTTAAAGCCTCTACTTAATACACTTGGGCTTTTTTTCCAAATTAGGGATGATTATGCTAATCTACACTCCAAAGAATACAGTGAAAACAAAAGTTTTTGTGAAGATCTAACTGAAGGAAAATTCTCATTTCCCACAATTCATGCTATTAAGTCAAGACCTGAGAGCACCCAGGTGCAGAATATCTTGCGCCAAAGAACCGAAAATGTAGATGTTAAAAAATACTGTGTGCATTATCTTGAGGATGTAGGTTCTTTTGAATACACTCAGAATATCCTGAAAGAGCTTGAAGCTAAAGCTTATAAACAAATTGATGCGCGAGGTGGAAACCCTGAACTAACAATGCTAATAAAACATTTAAGTAAAATGTTCAGAGAAAAAAATGAATGATATTAAGCCATTTTAATTAGGCCTGATAACTTATTTTTTGTTATTTGTATTATATCTTCTATAGTACTTGTTCTAATAGTACTTAGTTTCCAAAAAGCTGAGTAAATAAAAAGATGAGAATCAAGTTTTTCAATTTAAAACGCCTCTGTACAGATAATTACCTTGTATAAACTTGAAAAGATGGAAGAAACCACATTGACATAGGTCTAAATTGGATGTCAGAATGCACTGCTAGTGGTACACTGAGATCTACTCTGCCTTACTACAATGAATGTTCTGTTGATTCTGACAATAAAGAAGACTGGCATCCAGAAATCTTTATCTAGATGCTTCCTAACTACACTGTATGCACAGTTTCCAATTCATCCAGTTTTAAGACAGTGACTACTTTGAACCAGTTTCTGTCACTAGCTGGACCAGAGACCACAGGAACCCGTTACTCAGAATTTCTCAAGTTGCTCTTTTATAATCCTCTTACTGAAATCTGAAAAGTTAATAGTGATCAGCTGTAAAATGTCGTCCTTTTATTTCCCTCTCCTCACAAATTCTACACCTTAACTTTAGAGTCGACATTCTCGTTTACATTCAAAGTCAAGGAGTTGTGATGGCACAACAGAAAATTGGCAGTGCAAACCTATCCAGCAGCCCTCGTGGAAAAAAGACCTAGAAATCTGCTCCAGGCAAGATAATAGTCTAGAAAACCGCATGAGAAGTCTGTGTCACAAAATGGACATGCGAATACCTAACAGCAACCCAAAAACATTTTTAGTTTTTTCTTTATTGGGGAGGGGAGGGGGGGGGAGCATCACTGCCTTCTGGTGGGAGTAGGAAGCCCAGCCTTGCTCCTGGAGAGCTGCTGCTGGATTTGAACTGCTAACCCAGTGGGCCGCAGTCCCGCACATAACCACTATGCCATTGGGGCTCAGCCCCTATTTTTATTTTTTTCTTGCTGGTGTCCTTTGTGTGCCCTAACACTAAAGTTAGGGCATTGTCTTTCCATTGGGAGGAAGGTGAAACAGTAAATGGAGAAAATATCTTGGGAGGTTTTTTGTTTATCTTTGTCTCCCCTACCTCTCAATAGGAGTGAAAATCATGAAAGAGCTCTTTGCATCTCTCACATAGAAAAGTAGAGCAAAATTCATTTTTCCTTCTCTCCCACATAACTACCTTGAAGGCAGTACGTACCTGAATACAAAGTATCTCTGCTTTCTGATTACAAGAAAGAAAAAGTATTAACTTGAGAACTAGACACTAACAACAAAAGCAGACAAAGGCTACATTTTCCAAAGCTGATTGGGCTACATTTTCCAAAGCTGATTGGATTTATACCATTTTAACCTTTATTTCCCTCTCTCTTTGTGTAAAAACATTCAGTCCAAAGCCAAGGGTTGGAGGGGAAAGTGTTTTGGAGTTTAGTTGTGTTTTGTTTTTTGGGCATCAGTGCCCTCTGGTGGGAGTAGGTGGCCCAGCCTTGCTCCTGGAGAGCTGCTGCTGGATTTGAACCGCCAGCCCAGTGGGCTGCAGTCCCGCTTATAACCACTACTCCACCGGGCTCAGCCATTTTGTTTTTCAAGTGTAATTTCCAAAAGAAGTGTTGACATCCCCAAGTAGAATTTTGTTTCCTTAAAAACTTATTTTATTGGGCTGAGCCCCAGTGGCATAGTGGTTGTGCGCGGGACTGCGACCCCACTGGGTTGGAGGTTCAATTCCAGCTCCCAGGAGCAAAAGGGTGGGCCTCCTACTCCCACCACCTGAGGGCAGTGATGCCTTAAAAAAAAATTTTTTTTTTTCTGCAAATGTCTGGGTTTTTTTTGTTTTGTTTTGTTTTGTTTTTTTAGTAATTGCACCTCTTATCACCATACATACATACATACATTGTGTCAAATACATTTGAGAAACATTTTCTTGAATGACTCTATGTTACTTTGCTTAGGATCTAATCACCCTGAAACTTATGAAAAAGTTCTCAGGAACCATTTGATTTAAATCTTTGAAAAGTTGAGTGATTATACTGACTTTTAAAATAATTCATATTGGGGCTGAGCCCCAGTGGCGTAAGTGGTTGAGTGCGGGACTGCGGCCAGCGGGCTTGGCAGTTCAAATTCAGCAGCGGCTTTCAGGAGTGGCACTGGGTGGCGCCCATGACCACCCAGTGATGCCCACAAAAAATTTTTTAAAAATCGTGGGCTGAGCCCCGGTGACATAGTGGTTGTCCGCAGGACTGCGGCCCACTGGGACAGAGGTTCAATTCCAGCAGTGGGACTGGGCCTCCTACTCCCACCACCAGAGAGCAGTGATGCCCCCCCCCAAAAAAAAAATCATTGGGCTGAGCACCGGTGGCGTAGTGGTTGTGTGCGGGGCTGCGGCCCACTGGGATGGAGGTTCAATTCCAGCAGTGGGGCTGGGCCTTCTACTCCCACTGCCGGAGAGCAGTGATTCCCCCCCCCCCCAAAAAAATAAAATAATTTTTATTTTCCATAAGTATCAGATATTTGTGTCTCAGTACAGAAATTCGAACTGTTTATAAACTTAAAATTTTTTTTTAAATCTAATCTGACTTTATTTTGTTTTTTTTGGGGGAGGCATCACTGCCCTCTGGTGGTAGGAGTAGGAGGCCCAGCCTTTGCTCCTGTGGAGCCACTGCTGGAATTGAACTTCCATCCCACTGGGCCGCAGTCCTGCACACAACCACTACACCACCGGGGCTCAGCCCTAATTCTGACTTTATAAGTAGAGATTATTTACCTTTATAAAAATTGCAAAGAGGCTGAGCCCGGTGGTGCAGTGGTTGTGTGTGGGACTGCAGCCCACAGGGTTGACGGTTCAAATCCAGCAGCAGCTCTCCAGGGGCAAGGCTGGGCAGTGATGCCACAAAAAAACAAAAAAATATTGCATGGTTGTCTGGTGATAACAGTGATTAAATGGTCAATTAATGTTTCACCACAAAATGACCTGGAGGACATTATATGAGTAAACTTAGCCAATCACAAAAGGGCAAATACTTCATGAAGCCACTATAGTAAACTATCAATAGAAGTTTTTCATTTTTTTGGTTAGTGTGTAGGAAGGAAAGGGACAAGAGGAAAAAAGCCAAGGTTTACACACACAAAAAATTCTTTGATGGTTCCCATATATTGGGGAGGAACAGTAGCTACATAGTAGAGCCCTGGTTTAGGAATTATGGGTTGGGCTGCTAATCACAAATTGAGAAGTTCACCAGTCAGTACATTTGAGCAAGACAAGGCTTCTTCTGTAAAGAGTTCATGGAAACCCACAGGGTCAATGTTCATTCGATAGGGTCGCTATGAGGCAGAGTAGATGCCATGGCAGTAAGTTTAGAGGTGTTATTTTTTTTGGGGGGGGGAGGGGAGCATCACTGCCCTCTGGTGGGAGTAAGAGGCCCAGCCTTGCTCCTGGATTTCACCCACCAAAATAATGGGCTGCAGTCCCGCGCACAACCACTACACCATGGGGGCTCAGCCTGGGTTTTTTTTTTTAATATGATATATTCAGCAAATGAAAGCATAGCATAATCAGTAAAATATCAATAGGTCAAAGGAATACATTGGAAGAAGTAAGAGACCAATAGTAAGGCCCTTTTTTTGTTTGTTTTGTTTTTGTTTTGTGCATCACTGCCCTCAGGTGGTGGGAGTAGGAGGCCCAGCCTTCGCTCCGTGGAGCTGGAATCGAACTTCCACCACAGTGGACCGCAGTCCTGCGCACAACCACTACGCCACCGGGGCTCGGCCCAAGGCCCCCCTTTTTTTTTTTTTTATTTTAGGCATCACTGCCCTGGTGGTGGGAGTAGGAGGCCCAGCCTTTGCTCCTGTGAGCGGGAATTGAACCTCCATCCCAGTGGGCCGCAGTACCGCGCACAACCACTACGCCACCGGGGCTCAGCCCCAAGGCCCCTTTTAAAAGCTCTTATTGTAGGCTTTTTGCCAGTGACCCACCGAGCCAGCAAAAAAGCTAATTAAAAAAATGGTTTGGTGAAATGGCAAAATCTTGTGTGGTTCAGCTTCAATCAGTGATGTAGCAAAAGTACCCACCTTGGGGACTAACAGCCAAGTGTGAGCTGGGTGTGGGGTAAATGTGAGGGGGGGAGGGTGCGGAGCAAATGTTGAAAGTGGCCTATAAGCAATTAAACAACTTAAAAAGTGGAATACATGATAAAGCTGTTGTCAAAAAAAAAGCAAGTGATCGTAAATACTGTGACACAATACTACAATAATAAGTTGAGTGGTTAATATGAAAACTGCCTGTGGGATTTGTATCACTACACCATATGCATATACAGGTTTTGCAGAGGGTGTCTTTTTAAATGGATATACATGCTCCCAATATCTCCAGGAATACAATAGAACATACAGAAGCAGAGTTTGAAAACTGAGCTATAACTAAACAACTTGAGAATGAGATGCCGAGCATGGGGAATAATAACCATAGTCTCACAGGATAACTGGTCATAAGAAGTTATACATCCTACTTTGGTGAGAAATGATTGGGATTTTTAAGCTAAAGGAATTTGCCTCAAAAAAGTTCCAATGTATGTGATAAAATGTAATCAATACATGGGTGTGAAAAGCAATAAACCTGAATTGCTTATATGTGGTCCTAAATTCTTTCTCTGATGAGGCTTACTGATCCTATTCAGTTATGAAAGAATTCTTAGACTGTACCTTTAACCGTTTTATCTATAATCATAACATGTCTAGCCTTAAACCCAAATCCAACATGTAATTTCCTATATTTAAGTGTTCTATTATCACCTTAAAATCAACATAATTGGACCAAATCTAGAGCTTATTTCCTGTGCCTCCACCAATCTAAATAATGGGATGATTCACTCTGTTTCTTCCTTTCCCCGTCATCTTCACTGATTGAATGGCATGACTTTGATATAATCACTTACCCCAAGTCGGAAGTGTGTCCTTTGGAATGTCTCCTCTTTGACATCAAACTGCTTTCAGTGGGTGAAAAAAGAAGATCAAAAAAATGAAGTCCCTGGGGAATACCAAAAACAGACTTGGACTGGGGCATGCAACTCCATCAGATGCCACTGGAAAACACACCTGAAGGTCAACAAACAGACCTGGAACTATTTGTAGGCTTTATTTTTGTGACGGTTTTTGGTGTGTTTGGTTTTTTGGTTTTCTTTTGTTGTTATGTTTTGCTCTGCCTTGTTTTTGTGCCTATTGTCACTGCATGTCTTTGTAGATATGATTGGTGGGATAAACAATCTGGAGGAGAAAAAATCAGGATTGGCGATTCCAAGTACACATGGGAGAGCGGAGACGGAAAGGAAGTGGGTAGTAACAAACCCAGGGACGAGGGAACAACTGGTGATCTAAAATTGATGCCAAGGAAACTAGAATGTCTGAAAGGGCTTGATTAAGGGCAATGCAACCCAGAGGAATTAATGATACCTGAACATGATAGTGTGATGAGGGAAATAAAAGGAAATAACTAGGATGCAAAGGACATTAGGAAAGGTCTAAATACAGACATATGCATATGTAAATATATATAACAACAGGAAAATAGATCCATGTACATAATATGTTGGACCTCTACTCAAGTACTCCCTGAACGCAAGGACACTGTTCTAACAACTTGGCATTCCGTGATGCTCACATCCCAACATGACCGCTGAGGACCAAATGGGCACATAGCAAATGTGAAGGAAGCTGACGGTGCCCAGTTATCAAAAGAGACAGCGTCTGGGGTCTTAAAGGCTTCACGACAAGCAAGCAGCCATCTAGCTCAGAAGCTACAAAGTCCACATGAAAGAAGCACACCAGCCTGTGTGATCATTAGGTGTCGATGGGATCAAGCATCAAAGATCCAGAAAAAAGAATCATCAATATGATTGAGGGTGAGTGCAGAGTGGACACTCAAGGCTGACCTGTAGACATTTGGACATCCCCTTACAGACGGGTCACAATGAAGAGATGAACCAGTCAGGGTACAGAATATCATTGATGAAACACAACTTTCCTTTAGTTCTTTAATGAACCACCCCTCCACTATCATGATTCCAAGTTTGCCTTACAAAACTGCTAGACCAGAGCATGTATATGGGTACATATAAGAGCAGGGAACACAAGAACTCCAGGACAGATAGCAATACCAGGAGGAGAAGGGCAAGGTGGGGGTGAAAAGGAGAACTGATGACAATGATCTCCATATAACCCTCTCCCTTCCCACCCAACAGAGAAGTGGATGAGGAAGATATCAGTCAGTGTAAGATATGAAAAAATAATTTGTAAATTATTAAGGGTTTTGAAAGAAATTTAGCTGATACCAGGTGCTCATGAAGAAAGAATGTTTTGAAAATGAGGCTAAGCCCTGGTGGCGTAGTGGTTGCGTGCATGGGACTGTGGCCCACTGGGTTGGAGGTTCAAATCCAGCAGCAAGCCTGGGCCTCCTACTCCAAAGACCAGAAGCAGTGATGCCCCCCAAAAATAATAATGGTGGCAAATCTACAAGTGTGCTTGACACAGTGGATGTATGTATGTATGGTGATAAGAGCTTTATGAGCCCCCAATGATTTTTTTTAAAAATTTAGTGTGGGGGGAAATGAATGAAAATAAAAGGCTATACAAAACCAGCAAATCTTATCAAAGCTGGAAATTTTTTATAAAATGGGCATAGTTATATTTTAAGATCGGGCTGAGCCCCGGTGGCGTAGTGGTTGTGTGCGGGACTGCAGCCCACTGAGTTGGAGGTTCAATTCCAGCTCCCAGTAGCAAAGACTGGACCTCCTACTCCCACCACCTGAGGGCAGTGATGCCTAAAATTAAAAAAATATATTTTAAGATCTTTATGATATAGATTTCTTATAAAGTTGACAGTTGTGATTAAGTCCAATTAATTACAGGTATGCAAGGATGATTCAACAACAGGAAAAATGAAGTTTCTATGGATTGGAATTAATGACCTTAAAAGCAAACCTCTTGAGAGCAGTCTAAGGAAAACAAGAAGTCAATGAAAACTATTGCAAGTTCTAAAATTTATGTAGGACACTATCCACAGAAAACTTACTACTGGAAGAAATTTTCCTCACATTCTAACAGAGAAGAAAGGGCTGAGCCCCGGTGGCGTAGTGGTTGTGCACGGGACTGCGGCCCACTGGGATGGAGGTTCAATTCCGGCTCCCAGGAGCAAAGGCTGGGCCTCCTACTCCCACTACCTGAGGGCAGTGATGCCGAAAAAAGAAAAAAGAAGAAAATAACCAAGAAGCTGAAAGAATGCAAAAGGACCACAATATCTAATAGTCAAAGTTTCCCCATCTATGACAAGGAAACACTCCTGAGACCAGTTTATGGAAAGAGGGTACCTTCAAAGGGGAACCAATGATAAGTTTGGATTTATCTATTCATTTATTTTGCAACAGTAAAATCATTCCTCAAATATTATGACATTTCCAGATGAGAATAAATGAAAGATATTTGCCAAAAAAAAAAGTCTAAACTTTAAAAATCACAAAGGAGAGTTCTTTGGATTGAGGATGAACACCCTCAGAAGTCTTCAGCCTAAAGTGACCCAGATTTTAACATTGGTAAAGCGGGACACCATTGACCTGGGGGGTGGGGAGGTGGTGTAGAGGGGGTATATTTCCTTCCCGTTCTCCCACCATTCCCTAGCTTGTGCATTCTTTCCAAAACTCAGGACTTTTTCTAAAATGCCCCGGGATGCAGGGAAAATTGTTTGAAATTGGGATGTTTGGTCACTTTAACCTAAGAGTAACACAGGACACCACTAAGAAATCAATTATAGCAGTACACAAAACAAAATTCAAAATAGGGAGCCATGCATATCATTCCACAGTGAAGACAATTACAAAACACTGGAGGCTATTGTGTGGTTACGAAATATTCTAATCGAGAGAAAATACAGATAAAAGAGAGACTTATTGGATGGTGGTGGGGTGCAGAGAATAACATGGTAACCTCAGGAAAAATGGAAAGACCTCATTCATTAATAACAAGGGAAAAAATGAAGCGCAGCACAGGAAAGTATGAGGAATAAAACCAGTAAAAATGATAGCAATCAAGGGCTCAAGTAGAAAATATTTGGAAATGAAGATGGCAACATGTGAACCAATATGCTTGATACAAATGATGTGGGGAATATTATAAGAGCTGTGAGAGCCCCCAATAAAATCATCTTAAAAAATGATAGGAACACACCCACACATCAAGAATGACAAATATAAATGGACCACTCAAGTGGCAGAGCAACAAAATTGATTAGAAAACAGGACTGATCAACCTATATGAAACACCTTAGATATAGAGCAAAACCAAAATAGTCTAAAATCAATAGAAGAAAAACCATCGTGCTAATGGCAAAATTTTTAAAAGGTGTGGCAATATTAATCTCTGATAAAGTAAACTCCAAGGCAATCCATTTTGAGAAACAAGGACATTACAATGTTATAGTGACTATTTTTTTAAATTTCTTTAAAATTTTAGGCATCACTGCCCTCAGGTGGTGGGAGTAGGAGGCCCAGCCTTTGCTCCTGGGAGCTGGAATTGAACTTCCAACCCAGTGGGCCGCAGTCCTGTGCACAACCACTACGCCACCGGGGCTCAGCCTATAGTGACTATTGAACAAGTAGACATAACTAAAATAAATATGTATGCATCCAATGGGAGAATCTCAAAATACATTAATCAAACTCTTAGAGACTGAAGAGAGAAATAGGTAATGCTACAATAATAATAGAAGACTTCAACACACCACTCGAAAAAGAACAAATTAAAAAAAATTCAGTAAAGACATAAAAGAACTACAAATCATAACCAACTTGACCTTTTAAATTTGAATACCCAGTAGCAATTCAATACACATTCCTTTCCAGTTCACATAGAACATTTTCCAGTACAGAAAATAAATTAGGAAATCCGTATCAATTTTTAAATTTGACAACATGACAAACCATTTTCTCAGATTGTTATGCTGTAAAATTAGAAATCAACAATGGATCAAGGGGAAATAATCAAATAGACGGAAATTGAACAAAACTCTGCTTAAAGCATCAGGTAATCAAAGATTTAGTGAAATTTTAAAATTCCTTGAAAGAAAGTAGAACAAAAACAACATACCCAAACCTTTGCAACAGAACAGAAGCAGCACTCAGAAGACAAAGCAATAAACACAAACATCTTAAAGGAGAACAAAATCAACATTTTTCTTCTAACTTAGAGAAACATTAGGACAAACAAGAAAATGAAGATATAAGACGTAATTTAGTGAGGAAAACTTTAGCACAAGGTTGTCACGTCACCCAAGGATTTACAGAGAACCAAAGACTTCAATAAGCCAGGGTTGAACAAAGGAAGCATCATTTTAATCCAATCAACACCTTAAGCCAACATCTTCAACGATTAGAATGAGAACAGCAAAATAGACTTTCTGCCACCAGAAATAAAAGAAAGAATAGAGACTAGAATAGAAATAGCAACAGTGACTCTCCAGAAGTAAGGCTGGGTAGCTCCCACGACCACCAGAGTTCAGTGATGCGCCCCCCCCAAAAAAAAAACAAAAACTAGCAAAACCCAGATGGTGTAGTGGTTACACATTGGCTGTTAACAGCAAGGTCAGCAATTCAAAATAACCAGTGTCTCCATAGGAGAGAGATGGGGCTTTCTGTTCCTATAAGGTTGCAATATTGGAATCTCAGAGGGGCAAGTTTGCCTTGTCTACATAGTTACTGAGGTGGAATTAACTTGATGGCAGTGAGAAATAAAGAACTGGGAAAATACTGTAAAATTAGTAAAACGTGAAATCAGTTCTTTGAGAGGATTAACAAAAGAGACAAAGCATTGACACACTCAAAGGAAAAAAGCAAACAGCACAAATGACAAATGAAAAAGGTGACATCGGGCTGAGCCCCGGTGGCGTATTGGTTGTGCGTGGGACTCTGGCCCACTGGAATGGAGTTTCAATTCCCGCTCCACAGGAGCAAAAGCTGGGCCTCCTACTCCCACCACCAGGGCAGTGATGCCTAAAAAAGAAAAAAAAGAAAGAAAGAAAGCATCCCAATCCAGTCCAGAACAAGATCATAAGTCTGATATTAACCCATATGTCCAATTCCAGTCTATAAAATCTTCAGACTCATGAAGCACATGCAATGACACCAGGACAATCACAGGCCAGTGGGTGCAGAGTCTTGTGTATCCAGTGGTGGCAGAAGCATCTCAGTGCTGGCAGGGACTTCTCTGTGGCTTCTCAAGCATCTCAGCACTGACAGGAGTCTCTGTGTGGTTTTTCCAGCTACAGAGGTCTGGTTCCATCAGGGTAAGCCCATGTGGCTTCTCCTTCGAGATGTCTCGCAGGGAGTCAACCTGTCAGTCGAGCATCTCCAAGGGACCGAGTGTCACCTCCAAGCGGGAAATATGGCCAGGTTTCCCAGAATTTCAAGAGAAAGCCATGCCCACACAGGGCTATTTCCAGACACAGGCCACTCCACCCCTACACTCCCAATCCTGAAATTGACACAAGATTACATGACGGCCACAGAGCATAACCCTAATACTCAAACCAGGTAAGGACATGAGCACAATAGATAATACGGACCAATATATCATAAGAATTTAGATGCAAAAATTCTCAAGAAAATCCTAGCCAACAGACTAAAAAAAAAACCCAATAAATCATAATCAAGCCCAATTCATACCAGCTGTGCAAAGATGACTCAACACCACCAGCAAAAGCAACGTAATCCACTACCCAAAGGAAAAGAACAGCATGATTATGTCAGTTGATGCAGGAAAAGCATTGACATGGGTGAGTTCGAGTCCATTATCTTGTCTATTGTGCCAGTCATTCTCTTCAGTTGTCCTCCTCTCCCTTGAAGACATCAAATAAACTGTCTTCCTCCTGTGATTGGTCCTTGCTTATAATATGTCCAAAGCACGTGTGTTGGACAGTGTTCTAGAATACTCATAAGAGTTTAATTTTTACCCCCAAAACCAAAAAACAGACAAAAAAAGAATTTAATTTTTAGAAAGACATCAGGACATTTTCCCTATTCTTTGTTTGGAAACTCCACTGAAACCTTTGACCAAGGGATATTCTGCAGCACCAGAGCAGGATAAGAGCCACAATACATCACACTGAAAAAGGTGGTGGATTAATTTCTGTACTGATTGAAAAAACAGATAAAGTAAATATATTAAGAAGTAATATTAGTATTACTTTTATAAAGTAATTTTAATATAAATAAATTTTAGTATTTATTCATTAGTTCAAGCTAACTGGAGAATATATCAAGATAATTAATGAGTATATGTTAAAGTTATGAGAAACATTTGTAGTACTGTCTACTGTGACACATTGTTTATAAAGCATTATGTTCTAAAGGGATGGTCAACTTATTATCTCTGAGTTCTGTTTATCACAAAACAAAGGGGAACGATGTATCTGAAGTTCTGAGAATGAATTAATGGAAGTTGCTTGAATTTTAATGCAAGGTAATACTAATAATAAATAGCAAAACAGCTGTAAATCTTATCAAAGATGCAAAATTTCAAAAAAAGATGCAAATTTTTAATAATATGGGAATAGTTTTATTTTATAATATTTTATATTTAATATGTGGTATTATAATAGTTTGCTTAAAAAGTTTACAGTCATGAGGAATAGCAGTTTAGGTAAATTAACAGAGTTAGACATATAAAACAGGTAAAGGGAAATAAGCTGAAAGCCATTGAAATGAGTTATGATATAACATTTGAAACAAAAACAAAGTAACCCATTCTTTTTTTTTTTATTACATTGGGGTCCCCGCCACATCATGTCCTTAATCTCTCCATACACAGGCATATTTAAGGGTACAGTTTAATACATTTGAACTTGCTGACTGGAGCATTGCCTAGAGAAGGGATACTTATCCCTAAAAGCATGCTTAACCAGGAGGCCAATTCATCTGCGACCACCAAGAACATGCGGATGGACGTGGTAGACAGACTCTCCTCCATCTGAACCTTCATTCCCCACCATTCGATAACCCTTGTTCAGGCCCAGAGCGGCGGCACATTTCTTGCCAACAATCATTAAATGTCCAAGGAGACGTTCATCATCATCTTCTGCAACAGAAATCTGAGAGATGTCTTTCCTCGAAATGTGTAGGTGCTTGTGGGAAATGTCATGAAAAGCAGGGCACTGGTCATTCTCAAAAACGACTGTGGCGGGGATTTCTTTGCGGATGATCTTGCCAAAGGTTGTGCCGCCACCAGGTTGGGGCCACCTGAGCCCAGGCAATCTCATCTGCCATCTCGACCTCTCTCTCCTGCGCCACCGCTCTGGGCGCAGGCAGGAGCTGGGGGAGGCAAGTAACCCTTTCAAGAGAAATGAACAGATATTCTAATAACGGAATATCTTACACTGTGACCTGAAAGCAAAAGTGAAATGTATGGTGACTTTAAGTGTGTTCAGTGTATTGCATTCTGAAATTTGGCCGATTAAGATTTGCAAAGGACTGTGGGTTGAAAGTAAGTAAAAGTAAATAAAATGATTACATTCCACAAATTACTTAGTAAAAATATGAAGTATACATAAAATTTCAGACAGTGTTATAAGGGTTAGAAAATTTAGGATTCAGATTGTTAATAGAGGAAGCCCCCCAAAATATTCAGCACAATGAATCACTGATAATAAGAGAAATTCTCAACTTACTGAGACCAAAGTTGCCTAATGATTATCAGTTTAATGGGAAAAGTTATTAGGAAAATTTAAAAAGTTTCTTATGTCATTTACATTACTTTACACAGAATATAATTTGGCTGGGGACTGCTGCAGCAAACAAAAAAATTATACCTGAAGCTTCCATGCAGGCTTATAAATATCACAATATTTATTAATAAAAATCATTGTATTGGGGGCTCATACAGCTCTTATCACAATCAATAAATGCATCAATTGTGTAAAGCTCTTTTGTATATATGTTGCCATCATCATTTTCAAAACATTTTCTTTCTACTTGAGGACTTGGTATCAGTTCCTCATTTTTTTCTTTCCCTCCCTCCCTCTCTCCCTCCCTCCCTCCCTTATAAACCCTTGATAATTTGTAAATTATTCTTTTTCTATGCCTTACACCAACCGCTGTCTCCCTTCACCCACCTTTCTGTTGTCTGTCCCTGGAAGAGGGTTATATGTCCATCATTGCCATCTGTTCTCCCATCACAATATTTTTTTTGTTTTGTTTTTTTTACAACCCTGTGTGCCGCAATCCCACACTCAACCACTACACCACCGGGGCTCAGTCGTATTTATTTAATTTTAAAATGCTGCGGGATGCAGGAGAAAAATTGTTAAAAAGCCGGACGTCTGGTCACCTTATTAGGCATAAAAAGATCTTTCAAAAAAAAAGAGGGGGTGCTGAGCCCCGGTGGCGTCGTGGTTGTGCGCGGGACTGCGGCCCACTGGGACGGAGGTTCAATTCCAGCAGTGGGGCTGGGCCTCCTACTCCCACCACCGGAGAGCAGTGATGCCCCCCCCAAAAAAAAAGAAAAAAAGAAAGGGGGGGAGTCAGCTAGTTAAAATAGCTCAATATCCGCTTTCTCACGTGCTAAAAATTAGTAACTATCTCATTGGTAGGTTGTTTAGGATCAAATGAATTGGCATATAATTAAAGCACACAACATTGTGCTATTATTATCTATGAACATGAAAGAGTAATTTAACCTGACCAATAAGGCATTGAATATCAATTCAGGAAAGTAGCTTTTATTACGCTGAGAGCTCGAGATGATCGGGGTTTCACGTCTAGAGAAACGTTCCAGGGCAGCAAACGTGACGGCGTGGGTTTAATTAACAAGGCCCGCATCCTCTGTGCGGGAGAGGCGGGAGTTCCTGTGTTCCCAAAGCACTTCCGCTCAGAACCGGAAGTTTCGCTGAAGGCCCCCCCCCCCCCCCCCCCCCGGCGCGAGGGCTTGTTCTTCAGACCAGCGGCATCGGCCCGAGGAGGTGAGGGGACCGACGTGTCAGAGCCAAGGGCACTCCGCGTGCTTCCCGCCTGGTTGCCGACGGGTCGCCTGCTGGGCCCTCGGGCCTTTTGCCATTTCTGGAAACTTTCTTTTGTTGCTGGCGGCCCGAAGCCTTGCCGGGAGCCGGCCTCGGAGAGCCGGCGGCCTGCGGGCGCGGGGCGGGGGGCGGGGCCGGGCCGAGGGCGGGGCGGGGCCGGGGGCGGGGCGGGGCGGGGCGGGGGGGCGGGGCCGGGGAGCCCGAGTGGTCTACTCTCCTCTCGGCGCTGTGTACCGGGGGCCTCGCTGTTCGCGTGTTCCAGTCTTAGGGTCTTTCCACCCGCCCTCGGGAAAGCTCTTCTCTCCTATAACTGAATCCCGACTTACTTTTTCCTTAAAAAAAAAACAAAAAACGTCCCCCTCTGTCAATCTTTCTAATCCTTACGTCGATTGCACTCGATAGAACTTTACCATGTTTCTGCTTTATTTTTCCCCCCGCTCGGTCAGAAGCTGCCTCAGTGCCTAAAACTGTAACCTGGCTTTCGTAGACAGAGAATGCGTAATGAATTATTTGGGGTGTTGTTTCTCTATTATCCTACACTTTAAAGGTTTTGATCTTTCTTCCCCACTAAAAATATTTTTTGTCGCTTTTATCGCACCCTTTTCTTTAGTTTCGTTTGGCTATGTCCTCTTATTTATGTTTTTAAAGAGGCTCACTTAAGTTTCACAGTTGAATCCAATCATGAAGAACAGCATGGTTTTTAAAACTCTTTAGGCTGGTGATTTTAAAGAGGCAGCCGTGATCATCTCATCACTTAATTATTTTAATAATATATTTAACATTAAAAGTAGCACTTGTTAACTATTTCCTAGTGATTTTGATTTTTTGGGGGGGCTGGTTTTGTTTAAGTCAGTTCAACACATTTTAAGAATATTTGTAAAATATTTAGCACTTAAATATTTATAGAAAATTATGACACTTTTCCTCAGCATCTTACTAGCACAGTGGTTCTCAACCTTCTTAATTCCTGGACCTTTTAATACAGTTCCTCATGTTGTAGTGACCCCCAACCATAAAATTATTAAAAAAAATTTTTTTTCTTTTGGCATCACTGGCTCTGGTGGTCGTGGACGCTACCCAGTGCCGCTCCTGAGAGCCGCTGCTGGATTTGAACCACCAAGCCCGCAGGTCGCAGACCCGGGCTCAACCACTTATGCCACCGTGGATCAGGCCCCCATAAAATTATTTTTGTTGCTACTTCATAACTGTAGTGTTGCTACTGTTATGAGTTGTAGTGTAAATATCTGATATGCAAGATGTGTTTTTATTGTTGCAAAGTGAACATAATTAAAACAGTGATAATCATAGAAAGTATGCAATTATAGAGTGTGAAATTGTTTTACAAGTCATTTTATTGGGGGGCTCATACAACTCATCACAATCCATGCATAAGTCCATTGTGTGTCCACCACATTTGTACATCCATTGTCCTCATCCTTCTCATCACATTTGCTTTCTGTTTAAGCCCTTGGCATCAGCTCCTCGTTTTTTTTCCCCTCCTTCCCCACTGCCCCCTCCCTCATCAACCCTTCATAATTTATAAATTATTATTACTGAAATATTTCTAATTACAAATAAATGAAATTTTGTCTCGTATTGTGTAGCAAGGGTAACAGTCTTCATGGTGGGTACTCTTGTGGGCGTATCTGCATGTGGGTGGACCTGCCTGGAGATGGATAGAGGAGCGGTGTCTCGGTTCCTAAGATCATGAGAAATAATGTGTTTTCCAATGGTCTTAGGTGACCCCTGGGAAGGAGTCCTTCCACCCCCAAAGAGGTCTTGACCCACAGGTTGAGAACCGCTATACTAGCAGAAGGGACAATTAGAAGACAATACTAGAAGATAACTAGATATGAAATGCATATTATTTGGCAAGTAGTTATGGGCTACCAGAAAGGGGAACTATCAGCCAGTTATTCTTGGTTATTTATTTATTTATTTTTGTGGGCATCACTGCCTCTGGTGGTCATGGGCACTACCCAGCCGCCGCTGGATTTGAACCGCCAAGCCTGCGGGCTGCAGTTCCACACTCAACCACTTAGGCCACCGGGGCTCAGCAGCCAGTTATTAAAAGAAACTAAAATCACTCAATGTTTGTGTGACCCTTAAAGACTTGATATTTAAAGTCACGTAAAGGAAAAATACCTTCAACTGTTTTCTTGTTGTTTTTTGTTTTTTTTAGGGGGGCATCAGTGCCCTCTGGTGGTCATGGGAGCTACCCAGCGCTGCTCCTGAGAGCCGCCACTGGATTTGAACCGCCAAACCTGCAGGCTGCAGTCCTGCACTTAACCACTATGTCACCGGGGCTCAGCCCTGTTTTATTTTCTTTTATATAATTTTGTCATAAAAATTCAGAAGTTTGTTGATATTTAGGTTACCGGTATTATAGAATGAAGACATACTTAAAAACTCT
>PVJH01031201.1:0-23989 GCA_004026705.1 Nesogale talazaci
TAGAACTTACCAAAGTTTTCTTGTGTGTTCATGAATAGACAGAAATATTAAGATGCAAAGAAGTGATACTGATAAATTATAATAGCTGCCACAGGAGACCAATGGTGAAACCTTCAACTACTAGCCAAGAAAGGTTGAGGGAATCGGAACCCATGAGTCAGTCGATGGGAGGAAAGAACTGTCAGTCAGCTTTCATGAAGAGTACAGTTCCAGAAACGATATGAAGGTGCTTCTTCTCTGCTGTGTAGGGCCACTAGGCGTTCACTCCATAGCACTCCAAAACAGCACAGCTCAGAAAAGTAAGCAGCTTGCCCAAGATCACACACAGAGTAAGTAATGGAGCAATATTTTATATACACTTTTATATTGTATTGAGGAATCAGAAATCTTTGGATCCAGTCCTAATGTGCTATTAGTTAGCTATGTTATTTGAGCTCAGCACCTTTTTAAAGGCCTTACTTTTAAAATGTAAAGCTGGAATCCAGAAGGTCCTCGGCATCATTTGGGTCACTAAATGCTTAAAACTGTAGAATCTAGAAAATGAAAAAAATGTAATCAGGAAAGATGCTTGTTTTTCACTTGACTGGAAGAAATGCTTTCTCTTCTAGTTGAGTTCAAATGATTTTCCATTTCAAATAGAGGAAGTAGATCTTATCAAATATTTATAGAAGCTGCAGAGTATCCAGAGACATAATCCAATATCTCATTTGATACTGGCAAAAGGCAGATGATACCTCAAAGCTTAACAAATGCTAAAACTAAATCAATGAATAAAAGAATATCCAGTGGAGACTGAAGTAAAAAAAAAAAAGCCATATATCTCTTGTCCAGTTTGGTGGCTTTAGGGATACTTGAGAAAATTAATACATCCTCCCCCTTAAAATAACATGTAAGGTCTAATTTATACACTCTTCTAAATGTAAATTCCCTTATTCATTAAAGGATATTTTGGATCTATAACAAATATAGACATGAGAAATGGCTGGCCAACTAAAAATTGTTCATATTAGTCCATGGCAAGAACCCATTTTCATCCAGGAGTTTCACAATACTGTTTTTTCCCCCATATCGTTCTTTTGAAAAATTCCAAGCAAAGATGAAAGAGTAGTGCATTGTATGTACATCGGTACAAACTTCACTCACACGTAACAGTAAAATATTTTGCCATATTTCTAATCCTTTTCAGATCCAATTTTTGGAATTATAATTCACTCCTATTATTATACACCAATCAGAGACTAAGAATATTCCTCTACATACAATGCTGTTGGTTTTTAAAATTTTTTATTGGGGGCTCTTACAAATCTTATGACAATCCATCATTCAATTGTATTAAGCACACTCGTATATTGTTTTGTATTATCATGTTAATTTTGACTTAGCAACTCCATATGACAGAGTAGAACTGTCCCCATAGTTTTCTGAGTGGTAATCTTTTTTTTTTTTCATTTGATTTGTTTGTTATTCAAAAAGCTTCATTGTTTTTTCTGACTCAGAGCTGGTGTCCTTAACACACTCACAACGATGTTCTGCGGAAAGCCCGCTCCATCCTGTCTCAGACACAGTTAAGCACACCTGGGACCACTGTAGGCCCAGCCCTAGCATGCTCTTTTGTTTCAGACAACCTCATGGGAACTTTAGGTCTCATAGCATGGACCCTTCAAAACACACCTGGGCACGAACCACCTGCAGATTTTGGTGTCTTCTCAACCTTCTTTGTGTAAAGGTAAATAAACAATTCCATGTCTAGACAGCCTAGTCTTGATAGAGACTGTATTGTAGGGCAGCCCACATCGGTAAGTCAGACATGGAACTAATTTGAATGGCTCTAAGAGGAAGAAGGTGAGGCTGTAATCTTTATTGGAGCAGACCTGCAGGTATTTATCCTATGAGACTACTGGGTGTAGCAGCTAAGTACTTATTGTTTTGCTACTAGTCTTTTAATTTATATGATTTTCCCCAGAAAAGATATTGACTTTTAAAGAATACAGACCAGTTTTCATATAGTATGTTCTAAATTCTGTATTTTTTTACTGTGCTTCCTAATCTTGTTCAACTTGTACTGTCTTTCGTATTATCTGTTAATTGAAAGTTAAGTTTAGATGCTTGATTAGATACATATAGATTAATCTTTTGACAAGAATATATCACATGTGTTGCATACTTCATATTGTGTCTTATGAAAAGATGATGCTCGATTGTTCTGGTGATTAGAAAAGCAAGCTTACTCACTTGGTTAAGGGGATGATTTCCTGTGACTTCATTATAAAGGTATATTTTACCTTTTGCAAATCAGAAGTAAGTTATCTGCAGGAACACTTTGTCACCATGGTGCAACTTTTTAGGCAGTGTTATTAATATTCATTGAGAATCCTTGATGAAATAAATTTTTTAAATAGAGGTAGCAATGTAGCAGTGTAGTGATTTTCTAGTTCCTGGTATTATTCTTATATAATTTGTCATCAATTACAAGTTTTCTCTCCCTACTTCCCCCACTTATCCTCCTTTAAATCGTTTTTTTGTTCTTTTCCTGGCGTTTCATTATAGAGGAATGTAAATTTGTTTATTCAGTGTGTTACAATTGTACCCTTCCCATATGATGCTCAAGTTTGTTTCAAAGGCAGATGGAAGCCCCTTCATGTTGGCTTCTGGGTTCTTTGAACCTGACTCTGTCAGTCCTTGAGTGGTTCCTTACTTTTTTGGCTTAAGATGTCCGTGTTTGATCTTGTATGTATGACTTGGATCTTAAATCTGTTGTTTCTCCAAGGAGCTTCAGTATATATATTCCTGTGGAAATTGACACAAATCGACACAAGGCTCCTTGGGCTTCGTGTCATCATTCCTATTGGACTGTCATTGCCTTTTGTCCATTTTCAATAGCCATAAATAGGAATATGTCTATGGTATATATTTTAAATTATGAACTCACGTTGGTGTTTTTGTCTCTTTTAAGTGGCCAGAGATCAGCTGAATATTATAACTAAATATATGCTAAATATTATAACATATAAAATATATTCTAAATATGTATTTTGAGTGAGTTCATGTTTGATGTTTACAATTAAAATGGAATACTAAAGCATTTTACATTTTCTTCTTTTAAAATCATTTTATTGGGGGCTCATACAACTCTTATCGCAATCCAAACACACATCTAATGTATGCAGACCACAGTTGTACATTTGTTGCCATCATCATTCTCAAAACATCCTCATTCTACTTAAGCCCTTGGTATCAGCTCCCATATTTCCCTTTCCTCTTGGCTCCCCCTCCCTCACAAACCCTTAATAATTTACAAATTATCATTATTTTTGGCATATCATCCAATGTGTCCCTTCACCTACTTTCCTGTTGTCCATACCCCAGGCAGGAGTTTATATGTAGATCCCTGCAATTGGTTCCCCTTTTCTACTCCACCTTCCCTCTACTTTTCCAGTATCACCACTCTCACTCTCACCACTGGTCCTGAAGGGATCATCTGTCCTGAATTCCCCATGTTTCTGTACCTTGATTGGATCATCTGCTCCCTGTGGCCTTTCTGTAAGGGGATGACTGTTCACCTACTGATGGGCTTTGGGTCCCCAATCATTTATAATGATATAATTTTTGTTTCTTTGATGCCTGATACCCGATTCCTTCAAACCTCATGGTCACACAGGCTGGTGTGCTTTTTAAATGTGGGCTTTGTTACTTCTGAGCTAGAGGGCTGCATTTTTACTTTTAAGCCTTTAAGACCCCCGAGGCCATATCTTTTGAAAGCTGGGCACCACCAGTTCTCTTCACCACTTTTTCTTATTGTGTTAGTCCAGGCAGTCTAGAGAAACAAATTTATAAACACTCATATGGATATAAGGGAAAGGTTTTTATACAAGGGGAGTGGAACTTTGAGAAAGCATCCCAACCTAGTCCAGTCCAAGATCATATGTCTGATGCTAACCTGTATGTCCCACACCAATCTATAAAGTCTCCTTCCAACTCACAAAGCATGTGCAATGACACCAGGACAATCACAGCCAGTGGATGCAGAGTCTTGTGTATCTAGTGATGGTAGAAGCATATGACTCTGACAGAGGTCTCCCCATGGCTCCTCATTTCCAGGGCCCAGGGTCCATCAGCAGTATCCATTGGCAGGAGAAGCATCTCAGTACTGGTAGGGATCTTCAAGTGGCTTCTCCAGCCCCAGAAGTTTGGTTCCATCAGAGTAAGCCCATATTGCTTCTCCCCCATCTCCTCCAGTTTCCAAGAATCCGGAAAGATCAGCATGCTCTCATCTCATCTTGTCAGTAGTTCGTCTCCAAGGAACTGAGTTTCTGGTCTCTCCTCTCCACAGGGAAAATATCACAAGATTTCCCAGAACTCTCAGAGAAAGCCATGTCCGCACAGAGGTCTCATTTACTATCTCCAGATTGACAGGCTACACTCCACCCCTACACTCTTAGTCAAATTGGCACCAGAGTACATGACTGCCACATTTTGCACGCATTTGTCTTCAGTGATTGTGTCAGGAAGGTGAGCATCATGAAATTCCAATTTAATAGAACAAAATGTTCTTGCATTGAAGAAGTCCTTGAGTGGAGGTCCAATGCCCAACTGCTGTCTTAATACTAACCCTATAAGTATATCCAGATAGGTCAATTTCCCCATAATCATATATAAATATATTTACCTTTGTTCATGCCTGTATTTAGACCTCTATAAATACTCTTTACCCCCACAGTTATTTCCTCTATTTCATTTTACTTTCCTCTTGCCCCACTATCATGCTCAACCTTCATTTGAGTTTCAGTAATTTCTCTCTGTTGCATTACTCTTGATCAATCGCTATCAGTCCTCTCACATCCAACTTGTCACTGATTGTGAATCACTTGTTGTTCCCTTATCCCTTGTTTGATCAATACCACCTCCTTTCCCTCACCTCCCCATCTCCCATGTCCCTTCAGAACCATCAGTTCCATTCTTTTCTCCTCCAACTGTTCATTCAGTCTATCTTATCTAGATAGATTGGTAGAGATAATAATATGTACAAAAAACAAGGCATCATAAGATGAAACAACCAAAGAAAACAAAGCAATGACAGCTAGAAAAAACACGCCCCACTGTCCAGAAAAATATATATAAATAAGGAATGGGGAGGAGGGTTAGAGTGAAAAAATATATAAATAAGGAAAGAAATGAAAATAATAATAACAAAATCTGTAAATAGTTCAAGGTCTGTTTGTTGACCTCCAGGAATGTCCCCCCATTGAGTCCGGTGGGTGCCACACCCTGACCCAAACTAAACCCTTGGCACTCCCTTGGGAACTCTGCTCTGCTCTGCTACCTCTGCTGCTCTGCTGCGCACTCTTAGTGTTTTGCCTTGGTGTGGTGGGATCAGACAGGGTACAATCCCAACCCTGATTCTCCATTGTGGTCCCTGTACGGCTTTCAAAGTGGGGCTGGTCGTATGCTCCTCTCTGTGCATTGGCTGCTCTGAGTGGGGATATCATCTTCAAGGCATGGTGGGCCAGAGACCACTCCACATTCTGTTCCTCTCCCTTCATTTGTTCTTATGTTCTCTGGTCAGGCATGTCCCACTTCTCAAACAGTAGCTTCAATGCTGTCCTCCAAAGCAAACTCCCTTGTGGGGAGAGATGGCTGTCCACATAGTTGGGAGTGGGGTTGAGCCCTCAGACCCCTCCACTGGTTCTCCGCTCCATGCCAGCACGCTGCATTCACACCCTGGAATACTGGGTTTAAGCTTGGTCCCTCTTCCCTGTGGAGATTTAACAATACACTCCCCATCTGATGGGTCAGTGCTCCATTCCCTCTCGACACATTGTCACCATTGCCCCTCTCGAGCCCCGCCCCACCTCAGTTGGCTATTATATGTAATCCAGGATTTGGTCTGACCCCTGCCATATTACCTGGGGCTTCACCCAGGAAATTCTGTATACAGTAGTTTTTCCCCATGCCCCTTTTACATTTTTTTTAAAGCTTACCTCAGCAGACTCATGTCCTTTTGTGCTTGGCTTACTATACTTAGCATAACTCCCTCCCTTTCTTTCCATGAAGCGATGTGCTTCATGTGTTCATCGCTGCTTTTTAACGATTTGTAGTACTCTATTGTATGTATGTGCCACAGCTTTTTAATCTGTTCATCAGTTGATGGAAATCTGGGTTGTTTCCAACTCCTTTCAATTGTGAACTGTGCTGCGATGAACATTGGAGCACAGATATCTGACCATAGTTTGTTGCTTGCCTCTTCTGGGTATATGCCTAGTAGGAGGATTGCTGGGTCGTATGATAGTTCAATTTCCATCTGTTTTAGATATCACAAAATCGATTTCCATAGTGGCTGTACAAACCTATAGGTTCACCATCAGGAGATAAGAATTCCTGTCACCCCAGAGCCCTTCCAACACTTGCTGCTTTCTGATTTTGTGAATTGGGTTATCTTTGAGGGTATTAATTGGTATTACACTGTTGTTTTGATTTGCATTTCTCTTACGGCTAATGATCGGGAACATTTTCTCATGTTTACTGGCCATTCGGATTTCTGTCTCTGTGAAACTTCTGTTCACGTCCTTTGCCACCTCCTGAGTGGACAGTTAGTTTTGTTCTTTTTAGAAGCTATCAGGGTATTGTACATTTTAGTAATAAGGCCTTTGTCTAATGTGTCATTGCTAAAGATAGTCTCCAAGTCCGTGGGTTATCTTATTACTCTCTTGGTGAAGTCTTTCACTGTACACAGGTGTTTCATCTTTAGTATATCCCACTCGTCAATTTGTGCCTCTTCCGTGTTTGTGTCCTTCCTAGGTCTGATAGCCTATGTATCTCCTGCACCAAAGTTTTTAGGTTGGTCCCCATTCCCTCATCGATGGCCTAAAAGTTTGGGGTTTTACTTCAAGATCTGGGGTCCACCTTGAGTTTATTCTTGTGCATGGAGTGAGATAAGGGTCTTGCTTCATTTTTCTACAGGATGATATTCATTTTTTCCAGCACAACTGTTGAAAAGGGCATCTTGTTCATATTTGACATTTTTAGGGCTCTTATAAAAGATCAGTTGTCTGTATGCTGGCAATTTTACTTCTGGATTTTCTGTTATTTTCCATTGATCTGAGTATCTGTAATTATGCCAATACCATGCTGTTTTGACCACTGTGGCTGTATAATATGTGCTAAAGTCAGGCAAAGGAACCCCGCCTATTGTGTCTATCTTCTTGAGGAGTTCGCTGCCAAATCTTGGCTCCTGTCTCCTTCTCTCACTCCATGAAGTTGATAATCATTTTTTTGATTTTATGAAGAAAGTTGAGGGTAATCATATAGAAATTATATTAAACTTATATAGTGCCTTGGGTAGAAATGTCATCTTTACTATATTGAGTCTTTCAATCAAGGAGCATGGGATATTTTTCCATTTGTTGAGGTCAATCTTCATTTCTTGTAATAGTGTTCTATAATTTTCCTCATATAGATCTTTTGTTCTTTTGGTCAGGTATATCCCTAGATATTTCAATTTGTGCTTGGTTATTGTGAGGGGTACCTCTTTTTTAAAAAGTTCCTCTTTTGCGGTCTTCTCTGATGTATATAGCAGTCTGGTAGACTTCTGATTGCTGATCTTGTATCCTGCCACTCTGCCATACTCCTCTATTGCTCCCAGTATTTCTCTTGTGGAGTTTTTGGGGTTTTCCATATTGAGTTAGTACAGATAGACTAGAGGAACAAATTTCAGAGACACGCATATAGGTATAAGGAAAGGGTTTATATACAAAAGAAATATGACACTAAGAAGGCATCCCAATCCAGTCCAGTGCAAAGTCATAAGTCCAATATTAACACATATGCCTGAAGTCAGTCTATAAAGCCTGCTTCTGACTCAGGAAGTAACAGGTCAGTGGGTGCAGAATTCTGGCGCTGGCAGGGGTCTCCCCATGGCTCCTCACTTCCAGGGCTCAGGTCCATCAACAGCATGCCACTCCAGCTTCAGAGGTCTGTCTTCATCAGGGCAAAGCCGAGTGGTCTCTCTGCTGGCTCCTCCAACTTCTCCGATGCTGCCAGCTTGTCTGTGATTAATCGTCTCTCAAACTAACTCCCAACAACTGGGGAAGATAGCTTCTCATCTTCATCTTCTCATCTTCGCGAGATTTCCCAGGAGTCTCAGGTGAAAGCCATGCCCATACAGAGGCCTCATCAGCTACACAATGGCTAGCTCCAGATTAACAGTCCAGACTCCACCCCTACATTTCAATTATAAAATTAACATAGCACATGACTGCCACAAATATATACAATCATATCATCTGTCAATAAAGATAGTTTCATCTCTTCTTTCCCAGACAAATACCTTTGATGTCTTTCCTTTGCCTTATGCTGTTAGCTAAAACCTCCAGTATGATGTTAAATAAGAGTGGGGAGAAGGGACATTATTGTCTGGACCCCCTTTTCAGTGGGGTTGTGTTTGTCTTTTCCCCATTGACCACCATGTTGGCTGTTGGTTTTTCATATATAGCTTGTATTGTCTTGAGGAATTTTCCTTCCATTCCTATCTTACCAAGTGTCTTAAACAGGAATTGGTGTTGGATATCGTCAAATGCTTTTTCCGCATCTATTGATGTTATCATGTGGTTCTGAGAGTTTTTTTCATGTCAATGTGGCAAATGATGCTAATGGTCTTTTGTATATTGAATCATCCCTGCATCCTAGGTATAAACTCCACTTGGTGGTGGTGAATAATTTGTTTTATATTCTTTTGTATTCTATTGGACAGTATTTTGTTAAGGAATTTGCATCAATGTTTATTAGGGATATTGGTATGTAAGTTCTCAATTTTTGTGGGATCCTTGCCTGGTTTTGGTATCAGTATTATACTAGCTTCATAGAAGGCCTTCGGGACTTTGCCATTTTTTCTATGTTCTGGAAGAGTTTGTGTAGAATTGGTGCCAGTTCTTCCCTGAATGCTTGGTAGAATTCTCCCGTAAAGCCTTCTGGTCCAAGGGATTTTCTTTTTGTTGGTAATCCCTTGGTAACCTTGTCTATTTCTTTCTTTTTTGGGGTGGGCATCACTGCCCTCTGGTGGTCGTGGGAGCTACCCAACTTTGCTCCTGGAGAGCCGCTGCTGGATTTGAACTGCCAAGCCCGTGGGCCGCAGTCCCACACTCAACTACTACGCCACCGGGGCTCAGCCCTTGTCTATTTCTTCTATTGCTATGGGTTTGTTGAGCTTCTAGACATCCATTGGGGATAGTCTAGGGAGGGACTGTTTTTCCCAAGAACTTGTCCATGTCTTTCAAGTTGTTGAATTCATTGGAGTACAGTCCTTTGTAGAACTGTGTAATTATTCTTTTGATTTCATTAGGGTCAATTGTAACGTAGCCTCTTTCATCCCTCATTCTTGCTATCGAAATTTGTTTCCTCTTTTTTTATATTAAATCTGCCAGTGGTTTGTCGATTTTGTTAACCTTTTCAAAGAACCAACTTTTAGCAGCATAAATTTTTCCCATTTTTTTTTATATTCCCTCTCCTGAATCTCACCCTTGATTTTTATTATTTTTCTTTTGCTATTAGTAAGATTGTCCTGCTGACTCTGCTCTAGTTGTAAATTTTGTACCAGCATTATCACTTATGAGATGTTCTTCCTTTTTTCAGGTGTACATGTTTTGCTATGGACTTTCCTCTGAAGACTGCCTTTGCTGTGTCCCATAAGTTTTGGCATGTCATATTTTCATTCTTGTTGGTTTCTAGAAATTTCTTAATTTCATATCTGATCTGAGCCAGTACGCACTCTTTTTTGCAATAGAGTTATTCATCCTCCAATTATTTGCTGTTGCCTTTTTCATTTTTCTTTTGTTGATTTCCAGCCTTATGCACAGTGATGAGAGAGTTCTGTATGATATCAATGTGCTTAAATTTATGTAGATTCATCTTATGCCCTAGCATGTGGTCTATCTTCAAATATGTGGCACGTGAGCTTGAAAAGAATGTGATTTTTTTTGCATTTGGATCAAAATTCCTCTAGATATCTATCAAGTCAAAATTTATAATTGTACTGTTTAGATCTCTAGCCTTCTTGTTGAGTTTCTTTCCCTATGATCTGTCTTTCTCAGAGAGTGGTGTATTAAAGTAACCCATTATAATTGTTGAGGCTGTGATTTCTTTTTTCCTCTTTTGGAGTGTTTGGTTTACATATTCAGCGGGTCCCTCATTAGGGGAATATATGTTTAAAATGCTTATTGGTTCATTGTCTACCCTTTCCTTGAGCATTCTATAGTGTCCCTCTTACCTTTTTTTCTGAGGTCAATTTCATCTTAGATTAGGATTGCTACCCCTGGTTTTTTTGAATTGTTGTTTGCTTGGTATGCCTTTCTTCAGTCTTTGATTTTTAGCCTATTTTTGTCTGTTTTCCTGAGATGTGTCTCCTGTAGGCAGCAGATTGATGGTTGTGTTTTCTTAGCTACTTTACTAGTCTCAGTCTTTTAATTCCTGAGTTCAGTTCATTGATATTTAGGGTTATTATCTCCAATTGTGGAATATGTGATGTCATCCTATACCTTTGTGTTGAGTGTTTCCCTACCTCCCTTTTTTTTTCAATGTGTTGTGCTATGTGTGTGAGGCTTGATCTTTCTTGACTTCTTTCCAACCTTAGGCCATCCCTATTTTGGGGGCTATTTTTTCTTTGTTGCCCTCTGGGTCAGGTTGTTTTATGTGACATTCTCTTATTTATGCTTGATGAGTGCTGTTCTTCTGCCTATACATGGTCCGCAAATATCTTTTGTATGACTGGGTTTCTTCTAATGTATTCTTTGAGTTTTTCCTTGTCGGGGAAAAGTCTTACTTCTCTATATATCTTGATAGATAATTTGGTTGGGTAGAGTATTCTTGGGTTTGCATTATTTTCCTTCAATTTTTGAAATATATCTATATCTATATCTATATCTATATCTATATATATATCCACTTTCTCCTCTTCTTCATGGTGTCCACTGACAGGTCTGAGCATATTCTTATTTGGGAATCTTTATATATGATTTCTTGATTTTCTCTAACTGCTCTTCTAGTTTTCTACTTTTCCTCAAAATTGGATAGTTTAACTATTATGTGTCTTGGTGACTTCTTCTTGGGATTTAGTCTGGCTGGTGTTTTTTCAGTCTCCTGAATGTTTGTCTGGTTTTCGTTCATTAAACTGTAGAAGTTTTATTTCAAGAATTCTCTGATAATTGTTGCAGATGACTTCTTTGTTGTGTCTTCCTCTGGTAGATCAATAATTCTCATCCTGTTCCTCTTCATAGCATCAGACATAGCTCTTACATTTTATTCTTTCTCTCTAATAATCTCACTATGGAAATCTATTTGGCAATATCTAAAACAGTTGGAGATTTAGCTCCCATATGACCCAACAATCCCCCTACTGGGCAGGTACCTAGAAGAGGCAAGCAACAAACCACAGTCAGGTATCTGTGCTAACAATGTTCATCGCAGGACAGTTCATAATTAAAAGGTGTTGGAAACATACCAAATTTATGTCAACTGATGAATGCATTAAAAACTGTGGTACATACTTATAATGGAGTAGTATGCATCGCTGAAAAGCAATGATGCATGCATAAGCACGTCGCTGCATGGGAAGAACTGGCAGAAATTATGCTAAGTGAAGTAGGCCAAGAGCAAAAGAACATGTACAACATGAGTCCACCTAGGTAAGCTTAAAAAAATGCAAAAGGGGCATAGGGAAAAGCTACTATATACAGAAATCCTGGGTGGAGGCCCAGGTATTATGGGAGGGGCCAGACCAAATCCAGGGTTACATAAGGTAGCCAACTGAGGTGGAGGTGGGGTGGGGGAGAGAAGTTAGTGATGAGTATGATTGAGAATGGGATACTAACCCACCCAAGGGGAGCATATTATTAATATTTCCACAGGGAAAGTAGAACCAAACTTAGATCTGGTGTTCCAGGATTTGAATGCAACATGATGGCATGGTGCGGGGAGTCAGTGAGGGGTCTGAAGGCCAAACCCCAATCCCTACTACTTGGATAGCTGCAACTCCCCCCAGGGGAGTTTGCTTTGGAGGATAGCACTGATGCTGCAGCATGGGGAGTGGGACATGCCTGCCAGAGCACATGAGAACAAATGAATAGGGAGGAAGAGAGAATGGAGTGCATCGTTGTCCACTGAGCCGTGAGGATGATATTCCCACTCAGAGCAGTCAATGCACAGAGAGGATCATATGGCTGGCCCCATTATGAAGTGCTGTGCCCTTTGCTGACATAAGACCCTGTGGATTGTACCCTGTCTGACCCAACCACACTATGGCAAAATACTTAGGGTGGGCAACAGAGCATAGAGTTCCTGAAAGAGTGCCAAGGATATACTTTGGGGCCAGGGTTTGTCATCCCATTGACTCTACTGGGGGACACTCATGCAGGTTAACACACAGATGTTGAACTATTTACAGGTTTTTATTTGGTTATTATTTTTAATTTTTTTGCTTCTTTATAGATATATTTTTTGGACATGGGTTTTTTTTTTGTTATCATCATTTTATTTTCTTTGGTTGCTTTATCTTAGGATGCCTTTTTTTGGGTACATATTGTTATCTCTGCAGGTCTTTCTAGATAAGATAGGCCAGATGAACAGTCTGGAGTAGAAAATAATGGGACTGATGGTTCTGGGGGGGGGCATGATATGGGGAGGGGAGGGAAAGGAGGTGGTATTGATCAGTCCAGGGATACAGGAACAAAAAGATTCAAAATTAGTGACAAGCTGGGTGTGGGAGGCCTGGTAGGGATTGATCAAGAGTACTGTAACAGAGAGAAAATATTGAAACCCAAATGGAGGCTGAACATGATAGTGGGACAAGAGGAAAGTAAAACGAAATAGAGGAAATAACTGGGTGGTAAAGGACATTTATGGAGGTTCAAATACAGGCATTTATACAGGTTATATATATATATATATGAAGATATAAATATATGCACATATACTTACAGAGTTAGTGTTAAGACAGCAGATGAGCATTGGACCTTATTCAAGAACTTCCTCTATGCAAGAACACTTTTTTTCTATTAAATTGATATTCCTTGATGCTCACCTTCCTGGCACGATCACTGAAGACAAATGTGTGCATAAGCAAAGGTGGTGAAGAAAGCTGATGGTGCTTGGCTATCAAAAGATGTAGTGTCTGGGGTCTTAATGGCTTGAAGGTAAACAAGCAACCATTTAGCTCAGAAGCAACAAAGCCCATATAGAAGAAGCACACCAGACTGTGTGACCACGAGGTGTCGAAGGAATCAGGTATCAGGCATCAAAGAACTAAAAATGATATCATTGTATATGATAAAGAATACAGATTAGGGACCCAAAACCCATTAATAGGTGATGTGACATCCCTTTAAAGAGTAGTCACAGGGAGGAGAGGAGCAAGTCAAGGTACAATGTAGCAACAATGAAATCTGCAACTTTCCTCTAGTTCTTAAATGCTTCCTCCCACCCACTATCATGATCCCAATTCTACTTTACAAATCCAGCTAGACCAGGGGATGTACACTGGAGCTGGATATATGGGGAATTCAGGAAGACCAGTGATGAGAGTCATGATACCGGAAGGGTGGAAGGAATATAGTGTAGAAAGGGGGAATCAATTACAAGGATCTACATATAACCTCCTTCCTGGAAAGGAGGTGAAGGGACACATCAGACAGTACATGAGATGACAAAATAACGATAATTTGTAAGTTACTAATGGTTCATGGAGGAGGGGGAGTGACAAGGGAGGGGTAATATAGGGAGCTGATACTAGGGGTCTAAGTAGAAGGAAGAAGTTTTGAGAATGATAATGGCAACAAATGTGCAAATGTGGTCTGCATACAGTTGATGTGTGTATTGACCATGATAAAAGTTGTATGAAAAAAAAGAGTTGTATGAGCCCCCAATAAAATGACTTAATAAAAAAGTCACAGTTCACTTTTATTAAGGTCTTCTTTATATTCATAGAATAGTCTCCTTTTATTTCTAGGAGGAGAATTTCTAGGTGAGAAGAGGAGAGACTTAGGAAGGACTGGTAGCTTTTGAAAAATGGACTAAGACATTTCTGATTCACTGTAGAAGTGAAGCATCAAAGGTGCATCGTCGGTCTTTCTGTATTACCCTGGAGCAGCCTCTTTTTGAGCTGCCATCTCATCAGCAATGCCAGCTTCTCCTCGACACAAGACAAGCAGATCTATCTTCAGTTTGCATGAGTTGTTTGATTTACATTGAATTTTCTCATTATTTGTCTCACCATGGACCACTGCTTCCCAGCTTCAAAAGAATTCAAATTCAGGGCAAACACAGCTCATACATTTCTGAATAAAAAAATTCTCTTTCAGTCATACACCGTATTTTGCTATTTGTTTCATAATAAAGAATCATAATCATAAAGGACTAAATTGCATACAGTATGGAAGCATTTTTCCCTCCACCAGTGTACTAGGGTTTATTCTTCCAGGTGAACACTGTTCTTCAAAAGATCCCTATTGGGAGACATTTATTGTAAACATTTGGGGACACCTTCATGGGTTTCATCACATGAGCGCTCATGACTGGGGGTCTCTGGAAGTAGATGCTGAGATGGAGTTTGGGATGACAGCTTGGATGAGAGCTCAGCACCTGTGAAGGCCTTTGGAGAGGCACTTGAGAACTGCATGAAATTTAATGGTTCATAGCCAAGGTTGACTGAGGACTTCAGGCTGCTCTCCCCTTTCTAAGCTGAGCTAACCTAAATACATTATAATTTATAGGAAGGTGCCCTAAGGCTTACTGTGACAGTTTTATTTGTCTTTGCTGTTGGGTAAGCATCAGGTTGCTAACCAGAGGTTGGAAGTTTGGACCTACCAGCTGCTTCAAAAGAGAAAGCTGAGGTTAACTGCATCCATAAAGATTTAGGGTCTTGGAAATCCTAACTGGGTAGGATTGCTTTGAGTGAGAAATAACTCAGTGACAATGGATTGCTTTTAAAAACTTTCCCAATTCAACTGCTTCCTGGCATGTGGGAGCTGAGGGCCGGCTTTAATTGTTGATTTTCCATCTGTCTGGCTCTCTGCCTCTCTTTCTTCCCTCTCCCCAATCTGACATTTCTCCTGTTTTTGCTTCTTTTTACCTTCTTTCTTTCCTTTTCTGCCTACCTTGATAAGCCAGTCTTCTTAGAAAGGACTGCAGTGCATTGGTCTGGTGAGTGTGAGAAGCAGGGAAAGGAAAGAAAGAAATGGGTTGTGTTTTCTGAGGCCCTCATCAGGAAATTGGTAGATTGATTAACTGATAATATTAATAACATTCATCTATCACTATGTGCCCAACTATGCGTCTTTGGAGAAGGGCATCATGCTTGGTAAAGAGGCAGCAAAAAAGGGGGCGGCCCTTGACTAAGTGGAGTGACATAGTGGCTACAACAATGGTCTCTAAAACATGAACAATTGTGGGGTGTCATAGGACTGGTCAGTGTTTCACTCTGCTGTGCATAGGGTTGCACTTAACACCAATAGCAGTCTGTACCAGCACTTATGAAGGGGTTTCAAAGATTTCATGGGAAAATGAAATTAAAAACCTAATGGAATTCCCATAAACGTTTTGAAGCACTTGTCTTTTTAATTATTTAAAAAAAATTTCTGTTTAACAGATGAGGGGACTAACACATACAGATGCTTGGCAATTTGCCTAAGGTCACACCCATGTCAGAGTCAGGAATAAATTTAGGTTTTCCAGTCCACAGTCATAGTCATCACACCAAACTGACCCTGGAATGTGAGAACATATATTGAGTGATGCTTCTAACTCAGTAATTTTCACTTTAGAATGATTTTGCTTTCTAGGGAATATCTGACAATGTCCGGAGACTTTTATGGCTGTCAAGACTTGGTGGTGTTACAGGCATCTAATAAGAAGACACCAGGGATACTACTTAACAACCTACAATGTAGAAGACATTCCCCCGCCCCCCCCACCCGACCCCCCAATTGCCCATAGTGTCAAGGTTGCAAAGTTGTGAATTGGGGCATGAATTCCAGATATAGCCTAAACAGAAAATATCAGTGCTACACTGGTTGCATAGTGGTTACTCATTGGGCTGTTCAACACAAGGTGAATAGTTTGAAACCACTACTGCTCCACAGCAGAAAGACTAGGCTCTCTACTCCCATAACAATTACCGTCTCAGAAACCCACAGGGGCCATTGCACCTTTCCTGTAGTGTCACTGTGAGTCAGCATCACCTTGATGGCCGTGAGTTTTGTGTTTTGTGTTGATTACCCTTTTTCATTGAGAGACAAGTATGCAAACAAGTATGATATTGAGGTGATTTCAACTCATAGCTACTCTTCAGGGCAGGGTAGAAACACTTCCCAGAGTTTCTGAGACTGTAAATTCTTTTTTTTAGTCCTCAAACTTTTATTGGGAGTTAATTCAGTTATCATATTCCATAGTTCAATCACTTCAAATAGTTTTGTACAATTGAATATTTCGGAACATTCTTTTCTTTCTTTATGGGCTACTTTTTAAACACACACCGCACTGTACCCTCCAGATACCCTTATTCTACTTGTTGTCCCTATAGGTTGATCAATCCTAGTTCTCATATACTGAAAAACAGAAAAACATGTAACAAAAATTCAAGAGGATCACCCCCAATGTCAAAACACATCTTAGATAAATTCCAATATGAACAAAACAAAACCCAGAAAATAGCGAAAACCATATCAGACCTAATGTGCATCAGGTTCTGTAAAGTCTATCATTTTGATGTTCTTTTTTCAAAATTTAAATAATTTTATTGGGGGCTCTTACAGCTATTAGAACATTCAATACATCATATGTATTAAGCATATTTGTACACATTTTGCCACATTCATTTCCAAACATTTCCTACTTGAGCCCTCAGTATAAGCTCCTCTTAAAGAAAAAGCTCCTCTTTCCCTTTCTCCCTCCTTTGTAAAAATGAATCATTTTATGGGGTACTCATACATCTCCCCTCACGATTCATCAATTATAAGCAGACCTCATTTGCACACTCATTGCCATCATCACTTTCAAAACATCCTCCCTCCACTTAGACCCCCAGTTCCACCTCCCCATATTCCGCCCCCCATGAACCTTTAATAATTTACAAATTGTTATTTCAAATCATACATTGTCTAATGTGTCCCTTCACTCACTTCCCTGTTGGCCATGCCCCAGAGAGGAGGTTATATGTAGATCCCTCTAATTCTACTTTCTACTCCACCACCCCTCCACCCTCCCAGGATCACCACTCCCATCACTCTTCCTGAGGGAACATCTATCCTAAATTCCCCATGTTTCCAACTCCAGTGGACATCCCCTGTTCTAGTCGGACTTGTCTGGTAGAACCGGGAGCATGGTAGTGGGTGTGAGGAAGCATTTGAGAACTAGAGGAAAGATGCATATTTTGTTGTTACTACACTGTACTTTAATTGGCTCATCTCCTCCCTATAACCCCTCTGTAAGAGGATGTCGCTTCACCTATTGAAGGGCTTTGGGTCCCCAATCTGTACCCCCCCTATTTATAATGATACAATTTTAGTTCTTTGATGCCTGACACTGGATCCCTTCAACACCTCGTGGTCACACAGTGACTGTAAATTCTTATAGGAACACTCATCTTTCTCTTGAGGAGCAAGATGAACCTCGACGGTGGCAGCCTAATGAGTGACTAACCCACAGCTCACTAGGGTCTCTTAAGTTCCTTGAGTAATAAGGACATAAAGCACTCACCGCGATGGAGTTGGAGTTTCCAAGGTTATATTCCTTTATAGGAGCAGGAAACCTCATCTTTCTGCTGTGGAGTAACCAATGATTAGCACTAGGCAAGAGGACTCCTTCAGTCTCTCTTAATTCTCTGTTGGCTAAAATATGAGAGGAAGTAGCATTGACTATGGTTAACTCCAAGACTGAAAACATGTGCTCTGGAGAGAAGAGGTGAACGCTGTACCACAGACATACCCATCTATGTCTGTGCCGTAAGTTGGATATACTTGCATAGGATACCATAATCTATTACCTAATTTTTACTAAATAGACCTTCATAGTATGGAAAAATAATTTTAAAGGTCCTTATAAAGAATACTCAGTCAAATTAAAATGCATAGAAAACTTCTTGCATATCACAACATGGATGAACCTTGTAAACATGCTGAGTGAGGAAGTCAGTCACAGAAAGACAAAAACTGCATGATCTCATTTATATAACACAAATATATCAAAACTAAAACTTATTAGTGGTTATCAAGTGTAACCATGGGAAATGGAGTTAGTGTTTATCAGGCACAACTTTATGTTGATTGAGGTAGAGTAATTTGGAAATAAGATGAAGGATGTAATTTGTGTTACTGAATTATGCATGTAAAATTGCTGAATTGGAAAATGTTTTGTTATGTATATTTGTACCACAATTTTAAAAAAGAAAAGAAACAAGAATGGTTATTGATATATCCATATACTTCATGGGCTTGTTGCCACTCAATGCCTCAGGCTATTCCCTCCTCATTAATAATTAATGAAGACAAAGTCACATTTTCAATATATTATTTTTTTAAGAATCAAGATGCAAAACTTTAGAGTTAGCTATTTGTCTTATTTTTCTGCATAATTTGTTTTGTATTTCCAGTTTATGAATTTTAACCCTAATTTTGATTTCTAGTATATAATCTTGTATCATCAGCTTTCTGCAAATGGCAGATATAAAAATTGTGACTCTTAGTCTTTGTCTATGTTGCCAATAAGCACTTTGAGTGGCACAAGAGCTGAATTATGGGTGAAACACTCCCCTGTAGATCACTATTTCCTGGATGCTAGTCTTAGCAATAAATCATTCTGGACATCAGTATGAACATTTTCTTTCCCATATTTAGTCTGGAGCCCAGGAATCATCATTGTAAAAGTAAAGCTCATGATTGTTATTTGATGAGCAATCTTGTCATGTTCTAAAGTGACCTGCCCATTGCTATTGATTAGGTTCTAAATCACATCAACCCTATAGGACAGAGTTCTCCCCTAACCTTCCTGAAGGTGCCATGCTTACAGAAGCAGGCTGCCATATTGGTCTCTCAAAGAGCAGCAGGTGGGTTTGAACTTCTGATCTTTCAGCAGGCCAGCATCTAAATCTTGTGCCAACAGGGCTCCTTTTAATATTGGTTCCACTCCATAAACTTCAAGAAAGTTCGAGTTTACCTTACTCATTTTAGGTATTGAGAGCATACCAATGTCTAGTTGAAATCAAGATATATGTAAATGATTCTTGTAATCTACCTGTATTTTCCATAAATTTTACTTATTTTGTGATGGAGAATAGGCACAGCAATACATACACTAATTCAATAGTTTGTACACGTACAGTTTAGGAACATTAATTACAGAACAGTGCAACTATTTTCATACAACTTTTCTGGGTTGTTCTTCCTATATTAACATGTTAACCATCCCCTTTGATCCCTTTGATCCCTTTTATTTTAAAAGAATATAATACTTAAGGAAGACCTGTTTTGTTAGATAAGCTAAACTATTTTTCATTTTTAAAATGACCATAGGGGTATTTTTGGTTTATGGTTTGAAACCTGCAGGCAGTTCCATCCTGTCCTATAGGGTCGCTATAAGTTAGAAATGACTCTATGACAGTGTGTTAGTGGTTTTATTAAAACAGACTCAAATATTGAATTGAATCAACTGTAAATGATAGTGAAAGACCCACGACTTTGTTAAATATGCTTAAATTGAAAAACTAAGCAACCACATAAGTGGATTTGTCATAATGCTTGTAATTGTGAAATACAAAATTCTCCTTCTTATTCTTGTTTATCTTTAAACAAGTTAGAGTTTACATTCATTAAGGTCAGGAGAGACTTAGGATGACCTTGGGCCCAGAAAGTATAGAATTCACAGGAAGGTGACATTATCTTCTATATCTCCTTCCTTCTGATCAGGACAATTCTGTGGAATCACTGATATAATGTTCAGTTTCCACAGTTGGGTACCACCCAGTTCTTCAGGGCTCAGGGCAAAAGAGAGGGTTGTTCAAGAGGCAATTAATTCCACACTCCATGTCCTTCTCCTCCACTTGACTCTCTTGTCTAGGTCAAGGGTTGGCAAACACTTGAGACCGAAGAGCCAATCCTGTCCCTCCTAACAAATTTAAAATCACTCAAGAGCCTTAAATATGAAACAAATGAAATCACAGTGATCTGAAATAATAACCTTAAATTGTTTTCAATGTTCCTTCAGAGCTGCATGTTCACTCTGAAAGAGTCCCATATGACCCGAGAGCCGCAGTTTATGTGAATAGAGAACAATTGTGCTTTGGATGGCTACTTATACAGCCTCAAAGACCCCAGCATTATGCAAGGAACTCGGAGGTAAAACAGAAGCACTGAACATGTTACTAAACTAGTTAACTGGGATGTCATTTTTTACTATAAA
Source organism: Nesogale talazaci (assembly GCA_004026705.1). Taxonomy (NCBI): domain Eukaryota; kingdom Metazoa; phylum Chordata; class Mammalia; order Afrosoricida; family Tenrecidae; genus Nesogale; species Nesogale talazaci. The sequence continues at coordinate 20,434 of PVJH01031201.1, forward strand.
CCCCAAACAACAAATCTGGAAACCAAATCCCATGAGGTGTTTGATTGTAAAGAAGGACTCTCAGCAAATCCTCTATTTTCTCATTGCTATAAATATATTTCATATAACTTTTTGAATTCAGTTTTTTCATAGGCATACAATTTATTGATCACAATTACAGTGCTATCCTACCCTTAGTCAATATGATTTCCCCCTCAATGTTAAACACCATCTTTCCTTTCTCTGCCACCTATGACAACAACTAATTAACTTAGGTTTCCACACCTCTGTCTTTTCTTGTCTTTTCACATGAAGTCATAAAATATTTGTCTTTTTGTGATTGACTTATGTCTCCAAGCTCATCCATACTGCATCTTGTATCAAGATTTCATTTTTTCACCTGGCTGAGAAGTAGTTTTATTTATACTGTACGTTATCTTTTCATCTGTTGGTGGGCATTTGTTTCTACCTTGAGAGTAGCACTGCTGTGAACACTGGTGTACATGTCTCTTTTTGAGTCTCCGATTTTGGGCATATATTTACGAATGGAATCACTGGGTCTATGGAAGTTTGCTTTTAGGTTTTTTTTTTTTTAAGAACTACCACAATGTTTTCCACAATAGTTGTACCATTTCATTCCTACCAATAGCGGATAAGGCTTCCAATTTCTACACATTCTTGTCAACATTTGCTATTATTTGAAAGAGAAATTATGCAAATAATTTTATTTACGATAGCATCTGAAAGAGTAAAATAAGTAGAAGTAAAACAAACTAGGGATGTGAAGGATTTATTTAATGACAACTATAAACCACATGTGAAAGTGATTAATAAGAAAAAAACCTCAAGGCACACCAGACTCACCAAATTGATTCTGACTGAAAGCAACCCTAAAAGACAAAGCAGAACTACACCTGTGTGTTTCTGAAACTTTAACTCGCTATGGGAGTAGAAAGTCTGGTATTTCTCCCATGGAGCCACTGGTGGTTTGAAACTGTGGACCTTGCTGTTAGCCTCCCAATGTGCAATCCATTTTGCCACCAGGGCTCCTTGAAAGATATTAAAGAAGACTTAAATAAAGGAAGGATGTTCCAGGTTCATTGTTTGGAAGACTTAAATTGCTTGTTATTATTAAAGATTTATTATTAAATTGCTAATATTGTCCACAAGGTCTTCATCAGGAATGAGTTTAATTTTGTCATGCATTTCTACATAAGGATAATGTAATTTTCCCCATTTTATTTATGTGATGGATTATGTGAATTTTTTCTAACATTGTCATCCTTGTATGTGTAATATGAGTCCTACTTGGTCATAATATGCTTATTATGTATTTATTGCTTTAAATATTCATTGTTATAAATTACACTATGAGGGTCTAAATACATGCATGTACATATGTGTATATATTTATATAATGATAGGGAAATAGATCTGTGTACATACATTTATATGTTAAGTATTAAGGTAGCAGATTGTGTTAGTCTAGGTAGACTAGAGAAACAAATTCATGGAGACACTCATATATATAAGGGAGAGGTTTACATACAAGAGCAATTGAACATCGAGAAAACATCTCAGTCCAGCCCAGATCAAGTAATAAATCTGATATTAGCCCATATGCCTGACAGCAATCTATAAAGTCCTCTTCAGCCTCATTAAACACATGCAATGATGCTGTGTGCACGAAGAGCACAGGCCAACAGGTGGGAATTCTTGTAAATTCTGTGGCATCTAAGCATCTCAGCACTGACAAGGGTCTTCATGTGACTTCTCCAGGTCCAGGGTTCTGGATGCCTCAGGGTAGGTTCATGTGGCTTCTCTTCAGGGATGTTTCACAGGGAATGAGCAAAAAGAGTAAGTGTCTCCCACCTTCACAGAGGAAAATCAGATTTTCCAGAATTCTCAGGAGAAGGCCATGCCCATACAGAGGTCTCATTGGCTATGATCTGATTGATACGCTAGACTCCACCCCTATACACTTAATCCTTAAATTGAAAACTTAGTGATACCAAGAGGGTAAATGTAAGGAAGAGAAAGGGTGAACTGACTACAATAGTCTACATATAACCCCCTTTCAGGGAAATGGACAACAGAAAAGTGGGTGAAAAGAGACATTGGTTAGTGTAAGACATTGAAAAAATTGATAAATTATCATGGGTTCATGAGGGAGGGAGAAGTGGGAGGAGGAAAATGAGCAGATACCAAAGGCTCAAGTATAAAGAAAATGTTTTAGAAATGATGATGGCAACATATGTACAAATGTGCTTGATACAATAGATTATGATAAGAGCTATATGATCCTCCAATAAAATGATTTGAAAAAAATTATTCTCTGAGTATTGCTATGTTCCAAAGGTTTGGGTATGTTGTACTTTCATTCATGTTTGGGTCAATTGCCTTTAAACTTTTCTTATATTATCTATTTTTAAACCAGAATGTTACTTAATTTCCAATTAAATATTTGATTTGTTTCTCCTAGATCTATCTATAGTTGATTTCTGATTTTACAGTATTGTGGCCTGAGAAGATGCATGTTGTATTTTGATGCTTTAAAATTTACTACAGTTATCTTTATGGCCTAATATATGATGTATTTTTGGAAATGTTTTATATGCATTACCACAGAATATATTTTGTTGGATGGAGTATTCTATTTTCTATATATGTCTATGATCTGTATCTGTAAAGTTAGTTGATTGCATCATTTAGCTCTTCTGTGTCTTTGTTGAGTTCTCTTTTTGTTGCTCTGTCTTCAAAAATGGTGTGTTAAAGTCTTCTCCTATTTCTGTAGATTTGTCCATTACTATTTTCTATTATGTTAGAGTTCAATTTATGTATTTATGGTTCTTTCATTGGATGCATATATACTTATTAGGGCTATGTCTTCTTTCTATATCTCCTTTAAGTTTTATTTTTTTCCTCCTTTAAGTTTTATATAATGTTCTTATGTTAGCTTTTGCCTTTAAATCTACTTTATCAGAAATTAAAATCACCACTCCTATTTTTGATTGCTACACACATATAAAAATATATAAAAGGTATATTTATATACTTATGAATTTTTTTAGTCTTTTTAATCTTCGTATTGAAGGTATGTCTCTTATTGACAATATATAGATAGGTCATGTTTTCTTATTTATTTATTCTGCTACCCTCTTGACCTTGATTTACATTAAGTATAATTTTCAATAGGTATGAATTCATTGTTGTGATTTTTCTGTTTGTTTTTTCCCCCTGTGATGTTGCCAGTTTCTTTGCTTCATAGAATTTCTGTGCAGAATTTATTTTGATCATGGATTTTATTATTTCCTTCATTATTAATTTTGATAATTTTTTATATTAAATTTCCTCCTCATGAGAGCTACCAAGAGGGAAATTCAACCCTTCTAGGTCCCAGGAAGATCATCATAAAGCTAAGTAGGCACAGATCCACTGGGTTTTGAGGGGCTGGGGCTTTTGGCTTACCACAGGGGAGGTCAACTAGGGCTTTACCTTAGCCCTGCCACTGTCTTGGGTGTAGCTGAGATCATTTGGAACTGGCACAGGGGATTTATCTCGACACAACTGCAGCCTG
>PVJH01031202.1:0-24001 GCA_004026705.1 Nesogale talazaci
AAAAAAAAAAAAAAAAAAAAAGAACCCCACCCCATCCCAGAAAAGATGTAACTACTGACACAACGTATGTATGTATGTATGTATGTATGTATGTATACATTATGATGAGTGCTGTATGAGTCCCCAATAAAATGAATTAACAAAAATTAAAAAAAAATCAAATCATAATGCTATTTAAATATCTTTGCTGGTGAATATTGGGTCCATCAGCTAGAGGATTGCATTAGAGTGTACAGCATTATACACACACACATGAACCCTACAGCAACATGGAAGTCAGAGCGAGAACTGGGCCTTGTGGTCTGGAGAACAATGGGAGCTGAAGAACACTATGGCAAGCTCAGCCAGAGAGTGTATTGTCAGGTGAAGGACGTGAGACAGAGGAGAGTTAGGCAGAGCTAAAGGGGAGGGTTTATTGCTAACTTGGTCAAATCACTTTCTCAAAACCGTCTCTGCTGCCACGCTCACTGGATGAGGTCCTTCCATAGTCATCTCTGGATTTTTAGAGCATCTATGTACAGAATTGAATGGAAACTGTATCCTGAAGTGTAAAATCAAGGAGTTTTAATACTGATAGTGCATTCCTGGAATGTTTACTGGCTCAGAATTTTAAAGGCTTTAAAACTGAGCAATGTGGTCATGACTTGAATATAACCCCAATAAGTCAAATGAAAACTTCTATGGAGATGGAGGTTTGCATCATGAAAGACATTTTACGACACATGTGATCTAGTTTCACATCGACTGTTGAAATGTTCGCTGGGTTTTAGCATGTCTGTCACCCCCAGTGCTTTCTGTACTTCACATCTCTTATCATTAAAGGAAAAAAAATTCCAGCAACCATTGTTTAAAAAGAAAGGAAATGATTGTCTAAAATTTTGAGTCTAGAAAAGGAGAAAGCTATAAGTGCCATATCTACATTAAAGCATTGTAAAGTTAACATTTTCACAAAAGGGCAATCCATATTTATAAACTTGCTGATTATCTTCATCACTTTTAAGTTAACTGAATCGTTAATATTTTAATATTTATATGTTAAATGTAAAACATATCCTCTAGTTCTTAGTGTTTGTAATAACTGATAATAACATTATACTTAATAACCCCCAAATAATAACATTTCAGTGGTTTTCACTGAGAGTTGCAGGGTTGTGGTGGGTCAGGGGTGCGGATTGGCAAGTTGTCTTTGGAAGGATAGTTGGCCATTAGCATCGGCTATTCCCGCACATTTTTGAAGAATATGTCCGACTCTCAGGCCCATTGTGCTACAAACCGGAACTACTTCTGTAGTTAGTACAGGAAGGCAGATAAGGCACGGTGATCCCAGCATGACAAAGGTGTCTACTCCAGTCCTGCTGGTCTTCTTTGACTTGATTAGCTGCACTAGACTTATTTTTTTGTACTTCTTATTGTGAATTGTGTGAAGGTTTACAGAGGGTATTGATTTTCCATTTGGCAGTGCAGAAACATTTTTGCCCAGGTCTTTGACCCATCTCATTCTGACCTTCTGTTTCCTTCTTCTATGACCCCTACTTTCCTAACCCTTCCATCCTTCTGTCCTTGGACAAATGCTGATTTTAGTTTGAATGATTTTGAATGGTTGATTGTTCTGAGCGTTCCCCTGTTATGGCATTATTCACCATATATTCCTGTTGTTTGAGTGAAAACTGAGTTTTAGGGTGATTGCATTTCCAGACTTGAAGGAGAACTAAAGGCCATACACACAGGAAGATATACTAGTCTTTATCCTATCAGGAAGCCTAGTCCCCCTCCTCTTCCTCCTATACCCTCTACCTCTTCTCCTTTTTTGAGTTTTGATCTAGATTTTCCCTTCTGTTTCACTGTTGACTTTCCAATATGAACATTTTTCGTGATCAGTAATTGCACCAAATTCTTTTGAGACTCAGATTATATATAGCCTCTTCCCTAGCATTCAGGATATTGATTTTTATTCTTTCTTCCAAACTCTGCTCACTTTGTAATCGACTCCAAATCCTACTTGTTATTTTCATAGTATACAAAATGGAAGAAAGCACAAGAAATGAATTAATCATTTATTTTATCTTTCTTATATGAATGTAAAACAACCATAGCTGTCACTTAACAAATTTATATTTAATGTATGCCAACACTTTTGGATCATGCACTTTGAACTGATGTGCATTTGATAGCCCATGTTTGTTTACAATGTTTGTTCACACATATTATTATATCTGGTTGCTTTAGTAAGGGATGAAACACAGTTATTTTTCTCATTTTTGTTTTTTGTTTTTTTCACAGGTAGGGGAAGCTCCAGGAAGCTATTACATTCCCTAGCTGGTAAATAGATTCTTATGTTCTCATGATAGAATGCTCCTCAGCTTTAGAATTCTTATGCAGCTGAAGTAGTGAGGAGCCCATAGATGTAACCAAAGAGTGTTGAAAAAAGACTCAAAAGTTATGTTAGTCTAGTTTCAGCTTTCAAAGAAGCTTTTGACATGTTTAAATATTGCCTTTTTCATCCTTCAAATTATTTCATCAGCAGAAATGTTGCTGAAATGTTCTGAAATACTCTATAAATGGAGATGAAAGTGACTTGGATCTAAATAGACTGAATACTTGCTTCAACTGTTTGTTTTTTTGGAATAGGCAAAGCTAGTTTGAGTTTCAAAATAAATCCTCTTCTAAGACATACATGAAAAGATGCCAACCATCAGAATCCAAATAAAATTAAAGGCAAATATCAGGGAAGCCCTCCATTAGAGCACAAAGAGATATATTAACAAGATTTTAGAAGAAAAATATCTCCCCCCTCCTTCACTCATCTCACTGTAGATACTCAAATCAGGTTTTTAAATATGAGATAAAATGTGTTCCAAATATTTTACTTCATTTTGATTTCTCAATGTGATTGTAGCAACGGGGAAACACTAAGAACAGCTGTGTTGAAATTTCAGATGTTTATCAGCTTGGCATTTGGGGAAATAACTTCATCTCTGAAACCTAATCATTCTATGCCATGGGGTTTCACAGAGCCCTAAGAAATTGTGGGGCCACCAGCACTTTGATTTCCATTGAAAGTGGAATGTTATCTCCTTGCAGATTCGATAACACAGGAACTCAAGTAAGACCATTATACATTTCCCATGCATAGCTTTGCCACTTGTACATTATTATGATGTTAAATGGATACATAAATTGTAAGTAGACATTTTCATATATAGGCATTTATTCCTGTCTGTCTGTCTGTCTGTTTGTCTCTCTCTTTTTGGTTAGGTAACTCATCTTGACTGAAATGTTCAAACAGAAAAATACATTGAGAAATAACTCACAGTCATGAGAATTGTTGAAATATTTGGCTGGAAACCTCGTGAATCCCCATTGGTTTTAGCAAGAGAGGTTTCTCAAGCAAGAAGCAAAAGCTGTTTATGGAAAAAAAAGGAAGTACACTATAGATCGAAAAGAAGAAAAATCCATCTTTTGCTCAATTGTCAAAGCACAGAATCCATCTGATGCCCTTGTCAGCAACTAGTCATTCAGTCAAAACAGGATGCCAAACTGCAGCTGGGCGTGAAGTGAAAATGGTTCCAAACTTTCTAACGCTTCAAAATGCTTATCTTGTCAAAAGCCAGTATAATGAGGAAACTAGTTTCGTGTATCTTGATGTAGTGAAAATACTTGTGTACAAAAATGCTAAAGTACAAACTTATAATGCACCCATATGATTATACATGGAGGAAATGTCTCTGATTTTTGTGACCCTTTTTAGATTATTGTGATAGTTTCAAATGAACCTTGGAAAGCTTGTCACTACTTCTGCAGGTGCTGTAGGACTCCTGAGACAGGGTGTGCAAATATTTTCTTTCATATAAAATGAATACAAAACTATTCCCAAAAGGTAGAGGTGAAAGATAGCGCAACTATTCAACTCTTCAAACACTATACCTCTCTATTATCCCTGATTTCAACCATGACTGATCCTTTGTGTCCCAGGGTTCTGCAATCCCATGATCTCATGATCTGAAGGAAAAGGACTCCCACAGGGCTGGGTGTTGGAAAGTCCTAATTCTAGAGTGCAGATGTCGGGCTGCAGAATCTTCTTCACCCACAAGGCGGTGGAAACTGATGAAATCAGGTCAGGAAAGAGACTACAACTTAATTCCCAAGAACAAGAGGGCAGCCAGAGAGAAGTAAACCAGACAGATGCAGGATTTCAAGGACTCTCCCTTCCTGCCTCTCTTCTTTGCCTGGTGGTGAAATCCCATCCCCTGTCCCTGTGTTGGCGTCCTTTATACTCGCCAGGATGGCGGTCACAATTTATTCTGTGAACAACCCCTTATCGCTGAGTCATGTTCTCAAGCAGTAACTTCTGCATTTTCTTATCTAGCCCAAGCAAGGGAAAACCATTTGGTGGCACCATGTACTGTTGGAAGAACCGCGAATAATTCCCTGCACTGCACCACATGAATCCTCAAAGCAGTGCAGTTACTTTCTCGCTTGAGTACTTACAAGTGGAAGCCTGAGCTGCCATGTAAAAATCTTGGCTAGCCCAAGACCACTCTGGGCCGAGGAAGGTCAAGCACATGGAGAAGTCACATATATATGCTCCCGAGGGCAGCCCAATTCTCAGAGCTTAAATGGCACAAAGCTAAGCTAACAAATCTATCTTGAGATGAGTTCCGTGTCTACTCTTCAAATCACCACTCCTCCACCCCCATGTCTAAGCTTTCCCAAGGAGACCCTAGATAAGCTTTTGCTAGCTTAATACAATGACTATTTTGAACCGCCAAGTTTTGGATTAATTGGATGAGGCAACAATCGGAACTGGAACAATTAAGAAAGGGAGATGTTATCTAGCATTCAGCAGCGCTGCCCAAACACAAAATGGAAATTTCAAATCTGACTTATCACCTCCTTGAGAGCCAGCCCTGGGGTGATGACATCAGAAGAGGGCATCAGCTGAATTTAAAGAAACAGAGGATTATCAACTGATGATTTTCAGGAGGAATGAATACCCACAGAAATAATGAGCTAAAGTGAAGGTTTATATCAGATGTTATAACTTCAATGATTTGGCAGCATCTGAAAAGTTTTATTTTTATAAAACTTGAATTGTTAAGATGGTATCTTTAATTCCTCTTAATTTTGCATGAATCATATGATTGAAATGTGAAGTCTCTGAGTAAATAACCAAATTTCCAGAGGGCTACTGGGAAAGCCAAAACCAAAAATCTCATAATTTTAACAAAATAATAACTAGTCTGTTTCTATATAAGGTTTGACATAGGAGCTGGTATAATGTGTGAAAGCATTTTATCTCCTCAAGGGTAACTCCCCAGTAACCACATCCCCTTTCCCCAAGCCGTGACCAATGCCCAGATTTAGACAAGATTAGGCAGTGCACCGGAGGCAGCAATTTGACTTTATTTGTCATTGGAAAAGACAGTGGTTACTCTTCTTTCCCATCTGAGTGCTTTAAAGAGAGCAAAATAAATCCTCTGCTTTCTCATTCTGCTTCCTCCTTGATGCATTCAATTTTGGAAATGGCTACCATCATCTATAGCTAGAAAGTTATCTGTGCATATCAAAGTAATTGAATAATTGAGGCAATATTTGGCTAAAGCTGAGTACATATCAAGAGCAAATTGATTCATAAACTCACTTCCAATTAACTCACATTCTGGATAGGAATCATCACTGTTGCCACAAAAACTTATTTAAGAATGCATACACTTACTTCAAAACAGTTTCCATTTACTTTTTAGTATCTGTATGCCAGGAGGAATCTACATTGAAAACATTCTCCCATATGATGCTCCCATAAGCATCTATTGGGCATTCAAATAAAATAGATCTTGTTTCCATTTCAACAATAAATATTGAGTAAAAGAAGATAAAACAGAGGGACATTTGATTTTATTTAGGGGTTTAGTAATGATTTTATCTATAATGAGAATATTATTTAAGCCACATATTTAGATGCAGAAGGCAAGATACAAGGTTTAGAATTAGTAAACTTTGTTCAGTTCATGCCATGAAGACAGTCAATTTGACATAGAGGCATGAATTAAATGCAGATTTATTGTAGCAAAGTAGGAGGTTAATAAACCTCAACTACACTTTGGACAATTTGATCCCCTAGGATTTACTGAGACTGATTACAGGAACTAGGCTAACCTGGAATATTAGTGAGGCTTTAAGTGTAGAGAAGCGGAACTAGCCAGTCCAAAAGGATAATTAGTGTTGAAGCTTTATTGCTATAGCATTATTGATGAGAGCCCATTCACTATCAGGTTGAAACTGAAATCAGATCTCTGTGTCACATCAGTACAATGCATATTTTTATATGGTCTCTCATGAATGGATTGGATATTGCTAATATTCTTCAGAATATATTTTTCTGTTTAATTAAATGAGGCAATTGTATAGTTTAGTAATTTATTTAGAATCTCTTCAGGTAGCTTTTATAAATAATTTTCTTTTCTACCTACATCTGTTTCTCTTTATGGGGGTGTATATGTACACACAAGGATAAATCAGACAATACTGCTATTAGGAGTCGTAAAGTCAAGAATATTCCAAAATGTGGTCCAAGGTAAACAGTGGCTTCCATAGGGTCAGTTAGATTCAAGGCAACGAGATGATGTTAACTGTGTTTGGGGTCCAACTACTGTTTTGACATACTACACACTGAAGCTTATAGAATACTTTGAGGAAAGGGTTAGAGAGGGAAATACCATCTTCAGAAGTATATCAGACTCCACGGAGAGCAGGTTGAGAAGTACTGGCTACACATTGTAAAACTTGATTAATAATAATTTTTATGATTCTGTTGCAAACAGGGTACCTTTTCTATTGTCCAAGAAAAAGTATTTCTTAAATAAGTCCATGTTTTCACCATTGTTAAGTATTACAAAGTAATTCAGACTCCGAGTGATCCCATGTGGCAGAGTAGAAAGGACCCACAGGGTCTTTCTCCAGTGGAATTCCAGATTGGGTTTTGTTCGAGAGCCTTTAGATTAACAACTATATTCTTAATCCGTGAGTCACCAGGGTTTTGATGAGTTTCTTAAAGGTCAGTATTTTACAGTTGCATTTTGGGGGGAAATGACCAGTCATAAATCTGTTACCCAACATAGACTTAAACTTGATTAAGTGAAACATGCCTTCAAAAATATACTCTCCTACAAACTCTCTTCAGTCTGTGTACAGACCGAGGTCCTTATCTGTACACGAAAGTGTATGAGTCAGACAAGAAGAGTTTTTCTTAACTTCCCTACCCAGAGGTGTTTTATTGATATTAATCTAACTAATTATCAATATGTAGATGACAATGCAAAAAAGGTAATTGGTGGATGTTGAAGCATTTCAGGAGGTAGAATAAGAATAAGAACCAAGGTCACTGAAGAAAGAGGTTGAAACTGCAGTGAAGGCACTGGGGAAAAGAGAGACTCAGGACTGAAAAAGAGCCCACAGGAGGGGTGATGAATTGGCAGCATTCCCAGGGTCCGCAGTTTGCCACCACTAGTCCCTCGGAGGGAGAAAGACAAGGTGTTCTTCCACTGTAAAGACCTTACATGCGCAGAAACCCACCATTTCTACCTTATGCTTGAGGTACTAAGTTCTACCCAACTTGATGGTACTAAGTTTGAGCTTTTGAGGAATTGGAAGTAAAAAAAAGCCACTTAAAATGTTTCAACAAACTGGTACTGCACTGGAGCAACTCACTCGTGTATGATGCCAAGAAATTTGAAAAACAACCACCTGGCCAACCACCAGGAAAGGCAGTCTATCTGTGCTCATTCCAAAGAAAGGTAGCTTGGCAGAAAAAAATTGATGAAGATAATTCAAATGTGGTTGTAGCAATATGTCCTTGGTGAGTCTCTAGAACTCTAAACTGGATTCAGAAAAGTTTGTGGAATGAGTGCTACTGTTGCTGATGTTAAATGGATCTTGACCTAAACCAGAAAATATCAGAAAGATGTTTATTTATGTTTTTTTGACTATGAAAAGAATTAGACTGCTGCTCATAAAAATGATGGATCATTTGCAAGGAAGAGGCATTCCAGGGCATAGAGAACCTGCATGAAGACTAAAAGGTAGCTCTTGAGTAGAACAAAGGGATACCACTGATTGTTTTAAAAATAGCAAAGGTCTGTGTCAGAGGTGTGGCGTATCATAATAGTGATTCAATATGTATGCTGATCAATTAATTTAAGAAGCTGAACTATAGGAAGAAGAATGAACTCTTAGGGTTGGAAGAAGGTTTACCAATAAGCTGCACTGTGCCCATGACACAGCTTTACTGAAAGTCAAAGGTACTTGGAGTACTTACTGGTGAAGATCAAAGACAATAGTCTTTATTACAGATCACACCTCAATGGATAGAAAACAGAAATCTCCATATGTGGACCAACAAATGTAATAATAAATGAACAAAAGTTTGAAGTTGCCAAGGATTTAATTTTATTTGACTCATAATTAATGCTTGTAGAAGCAGCAGTCAAAAAATCAAAGGCTATACTGCATTGCGCAAATCCGTTGCAAAAGCTCTCTTTAAAGTGTTAACAACAAACAAAATTTTACTTTGAGGAATAAGTTGCACCTGACACAAGTGATGGTATTATTACTTGCATCATATACATGTGAAAAACAACAACAAAAGCAATGAGTAAAGAATTCTGAGAGAGAGATGGACTTTCTAGTCTGGTAGAAAGAGTTATAGTCTCCGAACCTCACAAGGGCAGTTCTACGCTGTCCTATATGGTTTTTATACGCCAGCATCAGTTTCATGACAATTTGTTTCCTTTTGATTAGAACAAGTGATTGTTTAGAACAAACGATGCATTTGCATAATGGTCAAGGATATTGAGTATTTCACTGACTCCTGAATAAGGAATAAATCTGTCTTGGAATAAGCATAGCTACAACATTCATAGAAGCAAGGCTGTTGAGATTTTGTTTTATGAACTTTCCACATGTGGTCAGCAAGAGAATTCTTGATCAAGTAGAAGGTCAGTTAGAAAGAAGAAGAGCCTCTAGGAGAGAGATGGGAAGACACCATATGTCAGAACCTAACAGTAGCAGCATACAACCAGCATCATTTGTTCATGTAATCCATTCTTAAAATAAACTCATGGGAACATTGTAAGGTTTTAGTCTTTCTTGACACCAGATATTCAAATATAAGTACCGCTCCTACAATGGATCAATTTGTTGTCTAGTCAATGAAATACTACCCAGTACATAGACCAAACAAACTTTAATTCCCCTCAACAAGAGGGAGGCGCCTCGCAAACATGATGCTGCCTGGGTGAAAACAGGAGAATTCAAGGACACACACTGCTGCCATCCATTCATGTAGAGTCTAAAAGCGAGTCTCTGGTGTTTGAAGTGATTACGCCTGTGATGGTAATGGGTATAAAAAAACTTGACAGTGACCTTTAGGGTATTGATACTTTTTTTGATTTGAGTTTTGACCCATTAAGTTTGTCCCTTACATTAAAAAAAAAAACAAACCATACATGCAGTATTTGTGCCATTTCCACATTATGTTATATTTCAATTAAAGTTCATAAACTGTAAATTATTAAGGGTTTATGGGAGAGGGGGAGTGGGGAGGGAGGGGAAATATGGGGGGCTGGTACTGGGGGCCTAAGTGGAGGGAGGATTTTCCAGGGGTGATGATGGCATCAGGTGTGCAAATGTGGTCTGCATACAGTTGCCATATGTATTGATCATGATGGGAGTTAAATGAGCCCTCAATAAAATTATTTATTAAAAAAGTTCACAAACAAAACAAAAAAGTAAGAGGATATGAAAAAAGTTTAATCCTGAGTACTTCTGCACTAATTTTTCCACCTAAAGCTATATTGAAGTCTTAACCCCTGTTCTTTAAACACAACCTGTTTTGAAATAGGAGTCTTCTGTGTTAAAATATAATCCATATACAAGTAAGGGGAACCTAACCCTAATCCCTGGCAATGACTTATTATTAAAAGAGCAGACTAGATGTAGACACAGGGGAAGTCAGATGTCATAGGAAGATACATTTATTCATAAAACACCAAGAAATTTTCAGGGCTACAGAAGAGGGAAGAATCTTCTAGAAAAAAAAATTTTTTTTTAAAGAATCATCTAGAGCTCATTGTGGGAGAAAGGTTGAGCGATCGAGGGACAAAGATCCAAGAAATTAATGATGACTGAGGGTATGATGTGGGATGTAAACTGGATGGTCAAGTAATTTTGAGACCAACTAAGGTAAATTATGTTGGAAAACAGATGTATAATTAATCACTCATCTTTCTTCACCAACACATTCAGTTTGGAAGTCAATAAGACAGAGAAAGTTTTTATATATCATCGATCTCCAACATTGATCATATTGCCTGGTGAATTGTAGATCACTAAATGTTTGGCAAGTGAATAAACTGTTAGGTGGATAGTATAGCTTATTTAACTTAACAAACAATCTGGCTATATCCTTTTTGTTTTTCTAATTGTTGTTCCAATTATTATTTTTCTGAACATTGCCTAACAATTTGAAATATAGTGCCTATCAACATTACAGGGCCCTTACTTTTAGGCCTGAAACATAATGTCTTCTCTAAATATCAAGAATTTTTCCCTCTGGCTTGTAGGCATCACTAGGCTAGGATTAGCCAAGGGCTGGGCTATGGTGAGCCCAGATGAGCCTTGTTTTTCTGTGTGTGGGTGGGTGGGCACTAGTCCCTATGAGGCAGAACCAACTCAATGGCAGTGAATTTGCTCTTTTTGGATGTTAGAGAAAGTTTGGGATTTGGGTAGCAGTGTGGGTTACATGTTGGGCTAACCACAAGTGGTTTGCATCTCCCCCCGCACCCCACCCCCCCCAGCTCTGTGGGAGAAGGATTTACAGCCTTGGAACCCTCAAGGAGTGGTTCTCTTCTTTCCATGAGGGTCACGCATAGTTGAAATGGATGAGTTTAGAGAAAAATTTCCATTCTCCCAGTGAAAATAATACTCTAAAAATGAGAATATTATTATAGAATCCGAATCTCCTTATAGAAGAGGCTTTGGAGTCACGGAAAATGGCCTCTTAAGCACCTTTCCAAGTGTCGTACAGGTTGTGTTCAGAGTGGGATGGTAGTGATGGAATTCAAACTCTAGTAGCAATTCAGATTGCAGAGAAGTTACAGGAGAGAACTGAAAACGACCACAGCCCCCAGGGATTCCACTGAACAAGGGACGTGTTCTCTTCTGATTGCTCATGCATGACCATGTGGGATCCTGTGATTTTAAGAGGAATGGCTTCCTTTCTTTTACTCTGGCCTTGCAAAGAAACCTGGTCACGCTCCAGATAAAGAAAGAAGTGGGGCACTTTCAGATGTTGGTTATCATGAGAGTCTTATCTACTTGCCTTAAAGGGTCTGAACTGTCTGCTAAACCTTTCTCTTTTCATGGTCATGATAATGAGGAACTGTCCTACAGACATCATGGATTGTATAACCCGATCCTAGTAGAGAATGCTGTTCCATATTAGACACCGTGCTTCCACATACTATTTCATACTTCCATGCTCAGTCAATTCTTGTAGTAGGCTATACAGGTAGCGATGAAGTTTAAACTATATGCCAAACCCAGCCAGCCATCTTCCACCAAATAGCGTCATTTTATTTTCGTAAATGCATTGCCTGTCTTAACTTGGCTAGTGAATTGTTGTTAAGTGCCTCGGATCATGGCAGTTTATGGAAACCCCGTGCACAACACAATGGAATGCTAAACAATCCTGCATCTCCCTCATATCACTGCCATATGATAATCCATATTATTAAGAGTCCCTTTCCTTTTTTTCTTGTCCCTCTATTTTATCAAGCATGATGTCCTTCCACAGGGACTGATTCCTCTGAGAAATATTCTCAAAGAACATGAGATCAAGTTTCCCCATCTTCTTTCAGGGAGCATTCTGGCTGTACTTCTTCCAAGACAGTGTTTTTTATTCTTCTGTTCAGCCATGGTATATTCAATTTTATTTCCAGTACCGTTATAAAAGGGTATCAGTCTGCTTTGTTCATTATACAGTTTTCTCATGCATATGAAGCGATTGAAAGTGGCAGTAGCAGGGACAGGCATATCTTCTTACTTCACGTGGCATCTTTGCCTTTCACCACTTTGAAGAGGTCCATTGCAACAAGATTTCCCAATTCAATGTGTTGCTTTATTTCTTGAAAGCTGTTTCCATAGGCATGGATTGTAGATACAAGTACCATGGAAGTCTTGACAATTTCAATCTATTTTCCATTTAGCCTTATGTTGCTTATTTGTCTAGTGGCGGATATTGTTGGTTTTTTTTATTTATGTCAAAATATAAACTCTCCTGAAGCCTTTGACTAAATAGATTTGGTTATGTCACTTTAAGTGTGAGTATCGTTTCTTTTAGGGACCTTTAGGGTGCTGTGACCAAGGACTGGGCTGATAAATGAGAAGCTGGCCATCTGAAGCCATCAACTGCTTCAGGGGAGAAAGGTGTGGCAGTCTGGTATACAGAGGACTCTAGGGGGGCAAATCTGCTGTTAGTGCTTGGTGCCAAGGAATTGCTTCCCACCTATTGTGATCCTATGCACAGCAGAGGGAATCTTGACTGGTTTGCGCCATCCTCACAATCGCTCCTGTGCTTAAGGCCCTTGGCAGAGCTACCGCTCACCCATCTCATTGAGGACGCCCCTCTCTCTGCTCCTCTACTGCACCAAGCATGATGGCCTTCGTCAGTTCTTCTGACAATGTGGCCAAAGTATGTAAGATAAAGTTGGCAACCTTGGTTGCCTCTAAGGAGCAGTCTGACTGTACTTCTTCTGAAAGAAGATTCACTCTCAGACAGCAGTCTTTTCTTCAACTAGTCTGAGGTATGTTCTGAGTTCTTTGTACCAGTCTACCTGCTTTGATGCTGACAATGTCCTTTGGCCATTAGAGCTCTCAGGGAGCAGTGACATAGGACATGTCAGATTTTTTTTGTTGTTAGTGTTAGTCACACTCTAACCCTGCCAATCTTAGTCAATAGGTGCTTTTAAAATTTATATTTGTGTAATCAAATGTGTCAACAGTACCATTTGATGCTGAACAATGACCTATTGAATAGTGAATTAATATTGCTTTTGGCTCTAAAGTAAACTGAGAAAAAGCCTAATGTTTACCTTGTAAGCAAAACAAAATAAATTCCTGTCTTTCTCTTCCAGGTATCTTGTAGTAATGATTGTGCAAGGGTATGTGTTAAAAAAAAAAAAAGCTGCAGATGAGAAACATGTTTTAGACTTCTATCTTGTTCGCTCCCTTCAAATTAGAAAGGATCATTTATTTCCATCTTATCAGACTAATTCAACAAGTTTCTCCTATGAAAATAATTGGGCTGGATGCGTTTTTACTGATAACCACCTTTTAGAATGGAATGGATTTTAGTCCTAAGTTTATTTTACTTTTTCCTCACAATTTAGCTTAATATGCCCTGAGTGATGGATTATGAATAAATTATCAGGCTAAGATTTCTGCTGGCAATTACATTTTTTTAAAGTGCAAAACGTAGGAAATTAATTGAACACCTCTCTCCTCTTTTATCCTTATGCTTGCATATCTGATTTTATTTTTAGAAACTGAATATCAGATTAGCTGAACATATTTTGATAGGTTTAAATGTCTTCAGTGTAAAGGAAATGACTGAGTCTTTCTAATTTGAGTAAATTTTAAAGAAAAGCTGGCTGGCATTAGACAATCTGATAAATTCCTTTCCTGTGGAGAGTTGTAAGAAGGTCAGAGAAACAAAGCACTGAGAGAATTTTTCCCCTGAAGAGAGAAGATGGGGGTAGGGCACATGGAGCCCAAAGCCCTTTGCTCAAGATGTTTCCTCCACTGGGGGTCACTGCTGGTATGAAACTGTTCCAAGGGAAAACTATTCCCGTGGCAGCAAAGCCTTTTTAAGAGACCGGATGTGACCTACAGGTTTAGATCCTATCACACCAACATGCCAGAGAACAGAAAAGCCACTGTATTTATTGTGTCAGAATGGTTAGCAGACTGAATAGGTTAATGTGCTGTGAAGAAGAAGAAAAAAGGAATAACATAAAGCTCCTCCTTATGGCTGACAAAGCTCTTATAATAGGTTACATTTTTTTTAGCTGGTTCAATATGCTTTTGAGAGATATGCTTACTTCTCTTAGTTGAGCTTAAAGGATTTCAAAGACCAGAGTTCAGCTGAGGTCTTTGGCCTGGAATCTACTTAGCTTTGGGATTTGAACTCTTTCAACCTGGAGGTGTTTCTGTTAGGCAACGTTGAGTTGATTTCAGCTTATCATGACCACGCCACAAAGTAGAAGCCTGCTGCTTCTGTTAGTTACCTTTGAAACCCCAAAGAAGTTTGCAGGTGGTCATTTTTTTGGGGGGGGGCATCCTTGCCCTCTGGTGGGAGTAGGAGGCCCAGCCTTGCTCCTGGAGAGCTGCTGCTGGACTTGAACCGCCAACCCAGGAGGCTGCAGTCCTGCACACAACCACTATGCCACCGGGGTTCAGCCCACAGGTGGTCATTTTTATGGACGCAGATCAGCCGACTCTTTGTCTTACAGAGCTGCTACATGGACTCGAACAGGTAAACTTTCACTTTGTAGCTGAGTGCTTAACCTTAGGACCACTCAATTTACAAAACAGATGTCAAAACTAGAACTTCTTCCTGCTTCCTACTCGGTACAAATATACAACAGAAGTGATCCAGCTATGGGTTAGACTTCCTTTGAATTTCAGTGGTTTCGTTGCTGTTATAGTTGATATTCTTTTTTTTGGGGGGGGGTTGCATCACTGCCCTCTGGTGGTGGGAGTAGGAGGTCCAGCCTTTGCTCCTGTGGAGTTGCTGCTGGAATTGAACCTCCATCCCAGTGGACCACAGTCCCGCCTACAATCACTACGCCACTGGGGCTCAGCCCCAGTTGATATTCTTTGAAAAAAAATTTAAGCCACCAAATTTCTTGAGATAGAAAGCTGAAAATAGGTAGCAATGGAAACAGTTGTCTTTGTCTTTTTCGTGAAGGAGGAATAAAGATGCTGATATAAATTACCTAGGTAGACATTTGGTGGTTGGAATGGTTCAAGGGGACATTAGAAATTGTCAGGAGCCAGGGATGTCTTCAGATTAAAAACATATCAGTAGGCAAAGGAAATGGAAACTGGTATTGTCGGACACGGAAAAGACAGAATGGAGTACCAAGATAAGGAGAAAGACTTGAAAAATAAAAAAAGGAAAGAAGAAATGGAAGGAAGGAAAAAAAGGCAGAATGAAAAACTAGAGGAAAAGGAAATACATTCCTTCCTGCTCCTCCTGCTCCATTACTTCAATGGAGCTATCATTGGTGCTCTGTGTGAAGTAGGGGTGACAATCATTTATGCTGTTCATGACTTTGGAACTCAAAATGCAGTAAATAAATTAATCATTAATCATAATAGCAAATACTTTATAAAAATTCAAGCTGAGAACCAGCAAGAGAAGGAGAAATTGCATGAAGAAGAAATGGTAGGTGAACCATGACCAAATTTAGGATATCTAATTTCAGGAAACTTAAAGGTGAACATTGAAGTTGAAATCACCACCAATCTCTCATTTGCCACACACCAATCAGTTCCTTAGACACATAATAATATCTCTATCATGAAAGACAATATATATGCTACAAGCCTTATGATTACTGGTGAAAGGGAACCTATTGAGTTCCATAGTTTGATTTCTAGTATTCAAAATGATTGCTAAAGTTTTAAGTGATAGTCTTGTATAGATTATAAATGCTATAAAATAGGCACCTGGCCTATGTATGTATTCACTATTTTATTATTGGCACCTAGCACATAGTAGACTTTCCATTTTGCATGTTTTAAAAAACAGAATAATCTTGGTCTAACCAATAAAAACTATACATACAGTTGATTTTATATTAAAATAACATCATATTGCCTTACCCTTACCCCATTAGCTTCTTATCCTCATCATATATCACTACCATGGCAGGTGTGGCCTGCTACATCATCACTGGTGAAAGAGACCTTACTGAGTTTCAGAGTTTGCTTTCTGTAATTTAAATATGATTATTAACTATAATAATCATAATAAATATGATTATTAACTATTATTAAATTATTAACTATTACTAATTATAATTATGTTGATTTAAATAATGCAGTTATCCAATTGAACAAGTTAAACATAAGGAAAATAGAGACTGGACAATAGAAACAAAACTAGAGATTAGATGGCACATTTTTTGTAGGCTCAACAACTCACTCAGCAAACACTTTTTTCTACAGCACAATTTGCGATTATTCACTTGCACTAATCTTTATGGAATGCACAAAAATCAACTTGACTACAGCTGTCAGAAAAGCAATGAAAGGTAAGACTTCATCTTATCTCTCTTGGGTATGTTGTCAAGAGAGACCAGTCACCAGAGAAGGACATCATGCTTGGTAGAATGGAAGAGCAGCAAAGGAGAAGAAGGCCTTCAAGGAGATGGATTAACACTGGGGCTGCAACAATGGACTCAAGGATTAGAACAATTGGAAGGATGCCACCAAACCAAGCGGCATCTCATTCCATTGTGCACAGTTGACATGAGTCAGAAAAAATTTGGTGCCACTTAACAGGAACAACATTAGGGCAGAGATCAATTGTGCTCATATGTAAGTTCGGAATGAAGCTGAAGAAAGTTAAAAATGTCCACAAGAACTCAGTCTTTCTCAAGTTTCCAGAACATCTCAAGAACAGACTTGACACATTGGACACTAATGACAGAAGGCCTCCTGAGCTGTGAAAAGACATCTTGGAAATAATTCCTGAAGAAAACAAAACATCATTAAAAGGAAATAAAAGATCAGAATGGAAGTCAGAAGAGGATCTGAAATAAGCTCTTAATTTTCGAGTGGCTAAGACAAATGGAAGAACTGATAAAGTAGAAAAAAAAACCTGCTAAGAAAATTTCCACGGGAAGCTATAGAAGACAAAGCAAAATACAATGGAATGTGCAAAGATCTAGAATTAGAAAGTTAAAAATGAAGAACACACTCAACTAATCTTAAATAAAAGGGAAAAAGGAAACATTAAACCTCTGTGTTGTAATATTGAAAGATTCAATTGGCAGATATTGAATAATACAGAAAGCACCCAAATAAGATAGCAAGAATACAGAGTCACTATACTAAATAGAATCAGTTGATATTTGAGGTAGCATATAAACTGGCACTTGTGATACAGGTGGGGAAAGTTCAAGCTGTGCTGAAAACAGTAGCCACAAACAAGGCTCTAGGAATTGACAGGTGACTAATTGAAATGTTACAGCAAGCAGATGAAGTGCTCACTGGAGGAATTCACTCACCAATGGCAGGGAATTTGGCTATCTTGTTGGAAGACATCACATTTGTATGCATTTAAAAGAAAGGTGACCACAGAATGCTCAAATAATAGAACAATATAATTCATATCATATGCAAGTAAATTTTTTGCGAGTGATCATTCAATAACAGTTGCAGTGGTGCATTAACAGGGAGCAGGAGGATGCTCAGGTCAGATTCAGAAGAGGACCTGGAGCAAGAAATATATAGCTTTGTTGATGTCAGATGGATCTTGGCTGAGGGCAGAGAAGACTCAGAAAGATGTTTATTGTGTTTTATGGACTATGTTCAGGCATTACACTATGTGAATCATAGCTAACTATGAATAACCTTGAGAAGAATAGGAATTTAAGAGCACTTAATTGTGCCCATTTAGAACCTATACATGAATCAAACGACAATTGTGTGAACAGAACAAGTGAAGCCTGAATGGTCAAAAATCAGGATATGTGGGTGTCAGGATTGTATATGACACCATATATATATATATATATTCAGATTGTGTGCTAGGCAAATAATGAGAAGCTGGACAATATCAAGAAGGGCACTGCATAAGGAGATGACACAATCTGGTTGGCTGAAAGTGAGGAGGACTTGAAGCACTTGCTGAATAATGTAAGAAAATTGCAGTCTTCGGGATGGATTAAAACTCAATGTAAGACCCAAATCCTCACAGGTGGGCTAATAAGTAACTTTATGATGAATGGGGAAAAGTTTAATCCTGTAAAGGATTTCATCTTGCTTGTATCTAAAATGAATACTCATGGAAGCAGCAGCCAGAGGTCAAAGGCAGCATCACACAGACTCCAATCTGATGCACGAAACCACACTAAAGTGTTGAAATGAAAAGGTGTTACCTTGAATTCTCAGGTGGCCTTGGCCCAAGCCATAGTATTTTGAGTGCCTCCTATGCAGGTGAAAGTGGAACATTGAATAAAGAACATTGGAGGAGGATCAATGCATTTAAAGTATGGTCCTGAAAGTATCATGGAATTGCAACAGAATAAATAGATCTATCGTGGAAGCAGTACAGCAGAATGCTCCTTAGAGGCAAGGATGGTGAGACTTTGTCTTATGTACTTTGAGCATATTGTCAGGAGATGTGGTTCCCGAAGGACATCATGCTTCATCATGTTGAGGGGTAGCGAAAGAGAGGAAGGTCTTCAATAAAAGGTATTGACACAGTGGCCGCAACAATGGGCTTTCAAGCCAGATAACGATTGTGAGGTTACAGGGCCAGCCACCATTCAATTCGATTGTCCTTTGTAAGGTAGCTGTGAGGCAGTTATACTGGTGGGACAGCAAATGGAAGGACGCATTCTTTGAGCTGTGATGTAATGCTTCTCTAAAATGATTTTGCTTTGTTCTGTTCTATTTATCCTGCATTGCCAAGTATGTGTCTTTAGAAAAAATCTGCTAGAACTGGAAAGTTGACAGAATGCCATCATTCATGTCACTATCGGTTTTCTTCATGGAGGGCTACGATGATCTCAACCATACACATCCATGGTAAGTATATTTACAGAGGATAAAAAGTTTTCCTTTTGCATTTCCCCACGTTAAGTAATGTTAAGCTAAATTAACATTAAGTGTAACCCTGAAAACTGAGTTAAAAATAACTTTGGTTTGTGTCTTTTTACCATAAGGTGAATGTGTGTGAATACTTTGACTGATATATGTAAAGGATGTATACATGCAAGAAGCTTTAAAGAACACGTGCAAAAATTATTTTCCTTTCATTGTACTCATCTGTGAATTTTATTTCCTCTTCTTCTTATTCCATTATTTTGAAGCAAAATAGTATCTGAGAACTGGTCAGGAAACAGGAAAGTAGGAACGATGTGAAGGCTGTGACTAACAAGGAGAAAAGCATGTTCTCCCCACTGCCAGGAACTTGGAGTTAGGTAGCTCGGAGACACCTTCTGATTGTACAAGTGATTGAACTGAGATAATCTCCAAGCGGCAGAAGTATAGAATTCATCACTTGGGAAATTTACAAACTAAATTACTGAAAATATCAGTAGCAGTGCTACTGGAATAATCCTATATCAACTTAGCATGCACTAAACAACTTCTTTGATGTCTAGTTTTACATTTGTTTTTGGTTTATTTTTCAGTTTTATTTTTCTCAAGACTTTCCCCCCTATAATTGCTTAGAAATATTACCAGCCACAAGTCTTTGATTTTTGTGCTTATTGTGCAATTTTTGTTAAGTGCATCCACATCATTATTATGGTGATTAAATGTGTTTAGCTAAATCAACATGATTAAATTTTAATGAAGAAAAATTTCTAGGATCTTGTTCAATAATTTAAGCCTTGATTAGATATCCTTGGTATTTCCACATAACTGTGGAGTAAGAGGCGTGTGTGTGTGTGTGTGTCTGTCTGTCTGTCTGTCTGCATTGCCACACAGTCACTTTCATTGGTAAAAAATCCCTATAATTGTGAAATGAAACTGTAACTAAGAAAGCAATAGAAAATCAAGGCACCCCAAATCAGGGTAGTTGTAAAGGGGTAAACAATTCTACTGCAAAACTACTAAATACTAAGTTCCAAACACAGAGTGATGGGTATGCAAATAGATCGATGCTTCTTGGAACTGATTAAAATACTTTCCCAAATAGATGGATAAAATGAAAAGTTAGCCTAATGAGACTTCTTCTGTAAGAAATTGAACCTGCGTTGCTGGAATAATACCAACACATCTTAGGCTGGAATGTGTGGGCCCATGAGTCTTTATTGATATTTCATGGCAATTTAATGTGCACATAACTTGCAATCTATAGTGCTCCCAAACATATAATTTTCATTGACTTAGTAACATTTAAACTAGACACAATTTAAATCTTTTTTAAACAGGTCAGCAAAGGGACCAGCCTTATTGCTTGTGAGTGGTTTAATGGCAAGGATAAAGTTTAATTGCCTCCCTGTCGGTGAGTAATTAGTACTTTTCTATATTATGTGCAAAGAAAACCATACCCACCAATGAGACATAAATAATTACCTGTGTAAAAATTTATAACAGTTTTGTTCTTTTCTGTTAGACGTTATTAGGTTATTAAATGCTAAAAGCTATAGGCTCTAAAATGTATCAGGTAGATGCCTTAAAGAAAATAAGTCTTAAAAGTAGTACTGCTAGTGAATATGTTATACCATCCATTCTTTTATTCATTTGGACATTCATAGTTCATAAAAGGGACCATAATCTATGCCGCTGGTTTGAATTTTTATTTTTCACAATTCAGTAAGAAGATAGTAAGAATGTGGTAAGTATATATTTCATTTCTCCTTTGTATATTTTGTTGTGTAAAGAGTTTCCTCTTGGACTTTTTGAAAGGTTGTTTTTTTTCTTTCATACCATGTCTTTGAATAATAAACAAAAGAATTAACAAAAGACACCAGAAACCATTTGTGTTAGTCCAAGTAGACCAGAGAAACAAATTCACTATAATATGCATATGGATATAATGGAAAGGTTTATATACAAGAGGAATGGAACATTGAGAAAGCATCCCAACCCAGTCCAGTCCAAAGTCTGGACTTTAATATAAGTCTGATATTAGCCCATATGTCTGATACCAGTCTATAAAATCTCCTTCTGACTCACGAAGCACGTGCAATGACACCAGAACAATCACAGGCCAGTGGGTGCAGAGTCTTATGTATCCAGTGGCAGCAGAAACATCCGGGCACTGGCAGGTGCCTCCCCATGGCTCCCCAAGACTCGGGGTCAATCAGCAGTATCCATTGGAGGGAGAAGCATCTCAGCACTGGCAGAGGTCCCTCTTTTGCTTTTCCTGCTTCAGAGATCTGCTTCTATCAGGGTAAGGCCGTGTGACTTCTCCAGCAATTCCAGTTCCTTGGACACTGCCATCTTACCTTGTCAGTCGAGCGTCTCCCAACAACTGGGGAGATGGTCTGTCATCTCCATGAGGAAAATATCGTGAGAGTTCCCAGGATTCTCAGAGAAAGCCATGCCCACCCAGAGGTCTCATAGGCTATCTCCAGATTGACAGGCTAGACTCCAGCCCTACGTTTCCAATCATGAAATCGACACATGAGTACATGACTGCTACACCATTCAATCTTTTGTTATGGTACTCCTAGCTCCAAAACCAAACCTAACCAGCTGTCATTGAGTTCATTTCAATGCCTGGTGACCTTATGTAGGATTTATGAGTTTTTAATTCTTTACAGTTGCAAGCATCCTCATCTTTCTCCTTCCCAGTGTCTGGTAGGTTTGAACCTCTGAACTTGTGGTTAGCAGGCCAATGCTTATTCCACTTTTACCAGCACTCCCTATTCACCTACAGACACCAATTCATCCTCTGAACTTCTCAAAGCTATTTAACAGGATGCTGTAGAAATATTTCGTCTGATGATACCACTACTCTCTCCAAGAGCACAGTTCCAACAAGTTGACTTAAGTTCTAATTATAACAAATAGCTCTGACTCACATAGCATTTCATGGCAGGATAAGAACTAGAACATGCTAAGTGCGAACACACCAAAGGTTAGTGATTGCTCTTCTCAGCATCTAACATGGTACTTGCTAGACAACAAATGGGCAACACTATTGGCTACATGATTCTTGCTCCCTGACTCCTATTTTCTAATTCTCTGATACCACATTGTCTCTCTGAGATCAGATTGGTAGGGGATGATTTGAGGATAAAAAAGATACCCACTGGTACTAAAGAGAAAACAAAAGCATGTTTTCTTTGTGCTGGAATAAGTGTTTTTTAAAATGAATGAACACTATTAAAGGATGAAAAATCAAGCAAATGCTTGTAAGTGAATTGTCAAGTAGACAGTAATATTATCAATATAACACTGTTCTATGAGACCAAAATGGTGAAGTTACACAAAATAGTTGATATAACACTTGTTTCTTGACATTCACCTACACATTGTGAATGAATTCCTTAGTGTGTATTAGCTAAATCATACTAATTATATCCAGTGTATATCCTCATGTATAAAATTAGACTATACATTATTTTTCTCTACACATTTTCCCCAACAACTGATGAAAACAGCGACTGCATGTTTTTACTAGCAAATATTAGAGAGAATTATCTTCTCTTTATTCATAACATATTAGCGTATAAAATACAGTGGTATGGATAAAATTATAAATGTGCTTATATCTTAATAAGCATATTAACCTTCTCTGACATACTATTTAGAGCTGTCTTTCAGCAATTCTCATTTTTCATTCTAGGCTTTATTACCTGCTGTGTTGTTCCTATTTTCCTTCCTTCT
This sequence comes from Nesogale talazaci, assembly GCA_004026705.1. Taxonomy (NCBI): domain Eukaryota; kingdom Metazoa; phylum Chordata; class Mammalia; order Afrosoricida; family Tenrecidae; genus Nesogale; species Nesogale talazaci. The sequence goes on from PVJH01031202.1 coordinate 22,639, forward strand.
AATGCCCTGAGCTCAACAGAGAGTAATTTGGTGAGTGATATTGTGTACACAATGCTATAGCAACTGGTATGAGACAAAGTTTGTTAGGATTTCTGTAGATCCAATTACATTGCCAGAAAAGAGTAGGTTTTGCTAACTATTTCTGGTACATTTGAGTAGTAAATCTAACTTTGTGTGGCTTTGTCTGGAAGTAAATTATATAAATGAGACCACATTATAAACTCAATCTAATATCAATCCACTCGTGTATTTTCCCTGTTTGACTCCTAACTTTAAAACAATGCTTAAAATGAACATTAATGTTTACATTATCTATTTGGTCTATAAAGAGTCACAGTAAATCTTATCAACACACTGCCATTGAATCAGTGTCTATAGTTACTCTGTAGGAGAGGGAAGAACTGTCCCTGTGAGTTTCTGAGACTGTAACTGTTAATGGAATAGAATGTTTTCTCAGAACACCTCAATAACTTCAAATAGCAGCATGCTATTATTTCTTGTAAGAGCCCTGGTGGTGTAGTGGTTATGTGACCAACTGTGATCTTCATGGTTAATGGTTTGAAATCACCACACCTCTGAGAGAAAGATTGGTTTTTCTCCTCCAGGAAACAGTTAAGAGTTCTTGAAAATCCACACGGGTGTGCGTTAGTCCAGGTAGACTTGAGAAACAAATTCATAAACATGCATATGGATATAGGGAAAGGTTTATATACTAGAGGAATGGAACATTGAGAAAGCAGCCCAACCCAGCCCAGTCAAGGTCATAAGTCTGATATTAGCCCATATGTCCAATACCAATCTATAAAATCTTCCAACTCATGAAGCACATGCAATGACACCAGGATAATCTCAGGCCAATGGGTGCAGAGTCCTGTGTGTGCAGCAGCATCATCCCGGTGCTGGCAGGGGTCTCCCCATGACTTCTCATTTCCAGGGCTCAGTTCCATCAGCAGTATCCATTGGCAGTAGAAGCATCTCAGCCCTGGCAGGGGGCTCTCTGTTGCTTTTCTGGCTTCAGTGCTCTGGTTCCATCAGGGCAAGCTCATATGGCTTCCTCTCCAGCTCCTCCATGTTCTAGGACTCAGGATCTATCAGCATGCCATCATCTTGTCCTGTCGGTAGACCAATTCCACGAGACTGAATCAAGTCTCTCTCCTCTAAGTGGGAAATACTAGGAGACTTCCCAGAATTCTCAGAGAAAGCCATGCCTACACAGAGGTACCACTGGCCATCTCCAGATTGATAGGCCAGATTCCACCCCCACACTCTTAGTCAAATTGGCACCAGAGTACATGACCGCCACAGGGGTGTCATGATGAGTTAGCAAAGACTTAATGAAGGCAGTGAATTTATATTTTTGGAT
>PVJH01031203.1:0-24004 GCA_004026705.1 Nesogale talazaci
ACTCATCCATCCATCCATCCATCCATCCATCTACCCACCCACCCACCTACCCATCCATCAACTCATCCATCCATTCATTCATCCATCCATCCATCTTCCCACCCACCTACCCCCACCCATCCATTCATCTCCTTGAAGGTCCTGTTCTTTCTGGTTGACCCTCTGCTCTACCGAGGAGGATGCCCTTCTCCAGGGACTGGCCCATCATGATATTATGTCCAAAGTGTGTGGGACAATGTCTGGTCAACTTTGCTTCTAAGGAGCAGCCTGATCTGTTTGTTTTTTTGGGTTCAGTCCACGCGACATTCAGTGTTCTATGCTAACAACCTGCTTTGGCTACGCCGACTCACCTCTGGTCTTCCTTGGTCACTGCCACCCCATGCACAGCCTAACTAGGACACTGCTGAGCCCTGCACCATCCGGACAGGTGGTCCCATTATTGCAGTTATTGAAACATGTCTATCTCTTTCCTCTGGGTACCCCTCATCCTCTCCATCTTGCTTATCTTTTTCGTTTCTTGGGCATCACTGCCCTCTGGTGGTGGGAGTAGGAGGCCCAGCCTTTGCTCCTGTGGAGCCGCCGCTGGAATTGAACCTCCATCCCAGTGGGCCGCAGTCCCGCGCACAACCACTACGCCACCGGGCCTCAGCCCTATCCTGCTTATCTTTGGGCCGCTTGTGGCACCTGGGAGGTCCACCTGCCTTGTCGGTCGTCTTTCTCTTTTTTCGCTTGATCTCTGATTTACCAAGCATGATGTTTCCCTTCAGGGACTGATTTCTCCTGACAACACATCCAAAGTACAGGAGACAAAGTCTCGTCGTCATCTGGGCGTCTCTGCTGGGGGTAGGCACACCCTCGTCCTCAAAGTGACAGTTTTGACTTGTTACTGTAAGGAGGTCTTATGCCCCCGATTTGTCTGATGTAATACATCACTCGACTTTAAAAAAAATCATTTTAGGGGGTGGGGGCTCGTACAACTCTTGTCACAAGCCATCCACCCATCCATTGTGTAAAGTACCTGTGCACAGATGTTACCATCATCATTTTCAAAACATTTTCTTTCTACTTGAGCTCTGGGTGTCAGCTCATTTCCCCCCCACCCCCCACTCCATGAACTCTTGATAATATATACATTTTTTTCATTTTTTTGTACACTGACCGCTGTTTCCCTTCACCCATTCTGTTGTCTGTCCCCCTGGGAGGGGGCTACATGTAGATCATTGTGGACATCTCCTGTGAGTGTCAGTTATGGACTCAAGTTGCATGAAACCTGAACCCACTCCAATCTGTGTAGCAGGACGCTGGCTCTTGGTCCCCGTGTGAGTCCAGTTTCCTGGGCTGCCTGCTTAGCACACTGATGGAGTAAGAAGATACAGTGCGGACTCCTGCCTCTCCTGCCACAAAGCCAGCAGTGCCCCCTTGTTCTGTCCTAGCACCTGCCCCCAGGTCTAACGGTGGATCTGGAGGTGTTATTTATTGTGGGGGTCTCAACCAGCGAGATCCTCACGTGGGGACCTTAGGGAGCGACGAACCTGGATGAAGAAAAGACACACAGAGACGTGGAGCAAGACAAGTGCTGATCAAACTCCGTTTATTAGGGAGAAATAAACCACTTTTATAAGGAAAGCAAGCCTAGGCAACAAGCCGAGGCATGAGACATAGTTATCTTCAAAGTTCACAAGTGAAGGCCAGCACACCTGCAAGTCAGAGGATAATCACAAATGCTCTATTCACTACCTATACCATCTTGTCAAGCCTCGAAGGCCAGGGCCGTTCCTACAACAACCCTCCAAGGAGGCCAGCTCTCCACAGCTCAAGGTCTATGCAAAAGTTACAAAAGTAACAGACCACAAAGCTCAGGCAAATAGACCATGACAGAGTTTAGGCTACGTGACTATAGCCAGGTCAAGCATGACCGGGCTGGATGGCTCCGGACAATTTATTGATCCGGTGGGGCCACGACCACCAAATCTGACATATGGCAGCTGGTACGTCAGGAGCAGATTTAGGCATGTGCTCTGAAACATGAGAACGAGAGACACACAGCTTCTTCAGGTGGCTGCAGGGCGGGGGCGGTGGTCCATGGCTTCTCCGGGAACCTGGTGAAGTCCGAGGCCACCCTCTCGCCATGGGGTCAATTCTGACTCACGGAGATCCTTGAGCACAGAGCGGACCTGCCGCACAGCGTGGGCAACGCTGGCCACCTGGTCTCCCTCCCCCGGGGCTGCTGGTGAACTGGAGATGCTGACCTTCTGGTTAGTGCCCTCACCATGGCTATCTATACCTAACCAGAGCCCCTCTCAGGTCTAAAGGGATCCGGGTGTCTCTCCTAGAACTTGATCCATCCACTGACCCCCTTTGTCCCTTCTTGACTTTAAAATCAACTCCAAGCGTTCTCAGGAAAAACAGGAAGTCCTCCCTCCTGTGACCCTACCTTTATCCTCAGCTGCAGGTCATGGTCTCCTCCACAAATCCCCCAAACGCCTCCGTGGCCCCCTGCTCCCATTAATCATACAGGTGCCCAGATGTTCTGCTGTTTAACAATTCGTCCCATGTCCTGTGGCATTTTAAAATTAAATATATTACAATACTATTTTTGTATTCTATGAACATTTTTGTTGCTTCATATAGAGCAACTTTTTAATCAAGAACCCCCCAACCCCCACTCTCTCTGGTCAATGGTGTCGCTCTTAAAATCTGGTCATTTTATGACCTAGAGTCAGTCTGACCCCTGGATGTGGTGCCCAGGTTCCCTGTCTTCTCAGGCTGTGTTCAGGCCATCCTGAGACTCCAGTCTCTGTCCTTCTGTGGACACTGTGTTTCTTTCCTGTCTGTCCATGAAAGAAAGAGTCTGCATTGCAACCAATGGCATCCCGGGTTTTGTCCCCGGACATTGGGAAACTTCTGCTGGGTGGGAGGGCGATTCATTCTGCCCTGAGATGTGCACATCCGAAGACCAGGTCCCTTGTCCCCCCCACAACTCTTGGCGACGGCCTGCTCTCCCTGAAGATGGCTTCATCCCTGTAGAGAAGTGGAGTCCACCTTGTCATCCCTCGCAGACCCTGCCTCCTCGTTTGTTCTCGCTAGTTCCTGTGCTCAGCCAACAGGCTGCCTCGGGGGTGAACACCCAGCCTTGATGGCCTCTAATGGGCTGCCAGGGCCTGGAGCGGTGACAGCCAGCGCCGCCTCTCCCTTCCTGAGCTCCCAGCAAGGTTAGAGCATCACTCATCACTCAGGGCAGAGACAGGCTTGATGGAGCAGATTCATTTCTGCCCTGGCCAGCTTTATTCCCGGGGACACCATCCGTGGCCGAATGTGGTAATTGGGGAGCTGCAGTGATGTGTCCGGGAATGCCGGGGCCTCTGGTGAGTCTACTTATGATCCAGACAGCTGCCTGCAAAGGTGACTGTCTCTGGGTGGTGGAGCTGCCAGAACCTTTTGGTCTTATCACCTTGGGTTATGCAGTTGATCCAGGCTTTGGTGGTAGCTAGCGGAGCCTGGGGTTTCTGTGAGACAGCGACAAGGGTGGTGGTGGTTGGAGGGGTGTGTGTGTGTGTGTGTGTGTGTGTGTGTGTGTTTGCACAAGGTGGTCTTTCCATGTCAAAGGGATTGAGGAGAGGGAGGAAGATGAGAAAACTTGCAGGGAAGTGATCTTGGGATCTGATCCTGAGTTTGTCCTGCTGTGGTGACTTATGTGTGGTGGGTGCTGGAAGGGATGTTACAGGCATTTCAGGTTCTGATGACCAGGATGGGCTGGCTTCGGCAGAGCTTCTGACTGAGAATGGACCAGAAAGAAAGGCCTGCTGGGCTCCCACAAAGAGCCACCGAAAACCTTCTGCTCAAACAGTAGGTTGTCTGATGATGCAGTGAAAGAAGATCAGCCCTTGGTGCTCAGAGAGATGGCAGGCCTTCCAAATGTGCAAGAGTTGGGGGGAGGGTGTTCTCCTTAAAGTCCTGGGTACAGGAAGGATGACAGGAGGAGTGACCAGTGGCTGAGGACAGCCATGTTCTTCAGCTCCTGGTGTGGTTGCCTTTCTTACCCATGGCTTCTTCTTCTTATTACTTCTACAGCTTTCGGGAGATATCTTTCGCACACTGGGGCAGTTGGGTTGGGTGTCAGCGTGGCTGGTCAGGATTCTCAGTGGTTTGGCAGTGGAGGTCCAGTCATTCCTTACCAGGGGACCTGACACAAGGTGACCGACTCCACCCTCTCTCATGAGCAGCCAAGCAGTTGTAAGAGTGTGGAATGCAACACCTTCCGCGGGTCTCCATGCCGTGGACCTGGAGGGAGGTTTCCTTGGGTGTGTGGCCGCCTTCCTATGTCTAAATCAAATGTGTCTGCTTTTGAATCGGGCCTGGATCCTGCCTTTGCCTTATCAACATCCAGGCCTTTGGATCTGAGCCAATGACTCGCCATATCGCCTGCTTATCCTGGGAGCCATCAAGGTCCAGCCATTGGGCCTGTTCTTGGACCTGCTGAACTTGGATTCATGTAGCCATGAACTTGTAGCCATGAACTTGAAGCTTGACTGGACTGATCTGTATTTGTGTCAGTCATGTTCTTGCTATAAATCTAAATTCTATCTATCGATCTACCTATGTATCTCTGTATATAACCACCTATGTATGTATGTATCTATCTATCTAATCTACCTATGGATCTATGTAACTACATATCTATCTATGTAATTTACCTGTGTATCTATTTATGTATCTATCATCTATCTAACGTATGTTTGTATGCCTGTATCTCTGGTTTTGCTTTTCCAGAGAACCCAACTTGAAAACATACTACTCAATTTGCCCATCAGAAGCATACAACTCGATGCCATTTTGTATACTCAGAGCGACGCAACCATCCACGTGAACAATTTTCAGACAATATCTCAACCCTCCCATTCCCCAGGCCACCCTCGACAGCCAGCAGTCAATGCACTTTTGTTTGTTGACCATTTCCAGGCTGTCAGAGTGTAAGCCATGCCTGGTTGCTCCATCCCAGGGAGTTCTCTGTGCTCCTTTGTGTGAGGAAGCAATGAGTTTCTGCCTGTGGGGATGGGGGCTTTGGTGAAGGGGTCCTGGTTGCACTGGTTGTTGATGGAGTTGATCTCAGCTTTCTGCGTGACGGCTAATCAGAAATGCACTAGCTATGCTTTATAACAACAGTAATAAACAAAGATCTGGCAGGGTGTGTCTGTTCCTCCCCACCCCACTCCATCATCTTGTGTGCTGCCCTCTCTAGATGACACTTCTCTGTCTCCCTTTCTGCCTGCTTTCATCTCTTCAGTTTCATGGCCGTAGTGACATGTGTGTGTGCATGCGTGTGCATGTATGTGTGTGCCTGTGAGATCGTATGTGTGCTATATTTCTATCTAAGATGCCGAGGCTTTGAGAGATGAAATCCAATTTAATGGGACAAAGTGAGCATTCTGTCTGTCTGCTCACCTCATCCACTCCGCCCTTCCTCCTGGCCGTCTCCTGCCTCTCATGGCGGGATGTCATGAGGAGGAGAAGCAGGGCCAGCTTTCCCCCTTCTTCTTTTCATGATCTGAGACTTGCCCTCTGCCTCCTCTGGGCCTTGCGCTCCTCCTCCTCTGGAGGACTCTGGCGGGAGGATCATGGCAGTCCCACGGCATGCATCAGAGAGCTGAAAACCCTGCAGTGTTGGGGAGCAGATGGTAAGGGGGATGTGCCCAGTCAGGAGTAGGGCTTGGATTTGCTCAGAAGTGTCACAGCACCCTGCTCAGTGACCTGCGGAGGAGAGAGTCTTATACTTTGTGGGGTGTGGCCCCCCAGTCAGCAAGGGGGTGGGTCTTCAGCACCTGCTGACCATCCCAGAGTCCCCCCTCTCCTGGGCTTGCTCTTTGCCACCATTTGTTTGCCCCAAGTGTTACCTGCACGCAGTCTAAGGGTCTTGAATTGGAAGGTCGGGGTTCTTTTTTGTTGTTGTTGTTGTTTGTTTTTGTGGGCATCACTGCCCTCTGGTGGTTGTGGGAGCCACCCAGGGCCGCTCCTGAGAGCCGCCGCTGGATTTGAACCACCAAGCCTGGGGGCCGCAATCCCGCACTCAACCACTTATGCCACCGGGGCTCAGCCTGGAAGGTCTGGCTTCAAATCCTGACTTCAGCACTTGCAAACTATCCACTTCCGCATCTGTCGATGGGATAAAAATAGTGTCTGCCTCACAGCAGGGTCAGGGACTGTGGCGGTCATGCGCTTGATGTCAATTTTATGATTGGGATGTAGGGGTGGAGTCTAGCCTGTCAATCTGGAGATAGTCAATGAGTAGCCAATGAGGTCTCTGTGTGGGCGTGGCTTTTTCTTGCGAATTCTGCCAAGTCTCGCAGTATTTCTCTCGTGAAGATAAGAGACCATCTTCCCAGTTGTTGGAAGTCACTTGGCTGACAAGACAAGATGGCAGTGTATGAGGAACTGGAACAGCTGGAGGAGAAGCCACACGGCCTTATCCTGATGGAACCAGACCTCTGAAGCTGGAAAAGCCACAGAGAGACCCCTGCCAGTGCTGAGATGTTTCTATCACCATTGGATACTGCTGATGAACCCTGAGCCCTCAAAATGAGGAGCCATGAGGGGACCCTTGCCAGAGCCAGGAGGCTGCACCCACTGGCCTGTGATTTTGTGAGTTGGAAGGAGACTTTATAGACTGGTATTGGGCATATGGGCTAATATTGGACTTATGACTTTGGACTGGACTGGGTTGGGATGCTTTCTCAATGTTCCATTCCTCTTGTATATAAACCTTTCCCTCATATCCATACGTGTGTCTATGAACTTGTGTCTCTTGTCTACCTGGACTAACTCAAGGACTTTCATGACTTGACCCATGTCATCCAGGTCTCAGAATAGTTTTACACCAACATTGGGTACACATCGGGGGCACCATGGCATACGCATCGGAGAGTTAACCTCAGGACAGGCAGTTCAAAATCCAGAAAGACGAGCCTGCCTGTTCCTGCCACAGCTTGCAGCCTCAGAAACACTGTGTTGGGTGCTAAGAGTTGGAACCAGTTGGCGGCAGACTCTGGTATTTCAAAAGGTCAGTGGAGGCCCTGGTGGGGCAAGAGGTTGAGTGTCCAGTTACTACTGGCCAGAAGGTGGACAGGCAGGAATGGTCAGTGGTTCCTTGGAAGAAAGGCTTGGCACTCTGCTGGTCGCAGCCACTGGAAACTCTATGGACCAGAGTGCCACTCCACGGTACGTCAGTTTCCACTGGACTCCTCCAACCACTCAGACCAGTGTCCAGGTCTGATGGGGAAGGGATCTGTGACCCATCTCCTTTTTAATTTAATTTTTATCACGTTTCTCTTTTATCTGTGGACTAGAACCCATACCCAGAAACATATGCTGCATGTGGTTGCACAACCCGTCACATCAAAACAGTGACAGTTTCCCAGTAAACGACCCCTGTGGGATTCTCTCTCCTTTTCCCACCCACCTTCCCTACCTGTGCCCCACTCCCCAACCCCCCACCCCCGCACCTCATCGGTATCATCGTCAAAGCCCTTTCCTTGTGTGTGGAGCCATTCGTTTCCCTGTATCGTAATGGTGGCCTGAGGTATTGATCTTTAGCGTATTGACTAACGTTGCTAAGCATAATGTCTCCTGTTTTGTCCAGGCCACAGCGTGCCGGGAAGACTCATCACTGGTCTCGAAGGACGCACAGTAATCCCCTGTGTCCATGTACCAGGGCTTGTGTGTCTCTTTCTCCACAGACGGGGGTTTTGATTGTTTTCATCTTTGATAGAAATCGCTGCAATGAGGATGGGTGAGCATCTGTGGGTGTCTCCTTAGGTGCTTCTTTAAGGTATATACCAAGCAGAGCGATGGCAGGGTCTTCAGGCAAGTGCATCTGCATTTGTTAAGAAAGCACCACATGGTTTTCCATAGAGGTTGTGCCATTCTACCATCTCATCAGCCATGCCTGCGCTTTCCAATCTCTCCAGTTATTAGTTTCTGTGAGTTTCTTTTTAATTGCTAAGAGTGTTGGTGTGAGGTGGTGTCTCATCAGTGTTCTAATTTGCATTTCTCTAATTGCTAACGGATGTGAGGATTTCTTCATATGATTGTTGGCCACCTGGATGTTGTCTTTGGTAAATTGTCTCTTTGTGTCTTGTGTGCATTTTGGGGTTGGGTTATTTGTGTTTTTCCTATTATAGTGTTATGGCTTTCTATGCATTTTTGAAGTTAGCCCTTTAGCTGATATATCATTCTCAAATTTTTTTTTCACATTCGGTGGCTTCTCTTTTTATTTTTTTTTGATGAAGTCTCTCAATGTACACAAACGTGGTACTTTCAGAAGATCTCTGTCCTCAGTGTTGTCTTCCATACCATAAATGTTTTTTCTTATATTTGGCTGTGTATTAATGCCTCCTATTAGGCCCTTCAACTTGTCCATATTTTTTCACTGATGATCCTCATGGCTTTCTGGGGTTATACTTAGGCCTGTGATGGATCTTGAATGTGGTGTGAGATCTGGATCTTGTTGCATCCCTTTGCAAGTGGAGGTCCAATTTTCCGAGCACCATTTATGGAAAAGGCTGTCTCTTCTCCACGTCATAGGTCTCCAACCTTTCTCAAAGGTCAGGTGTGCTTGGCTGTCTTTCTGGGTTCTCTCTATGTGGCTGAATTTTGGGGAGCAGATTTCCACATCTTTCTGCTGGCACAATAATTAAGTGCTCAGCTGCTGTCTGAAAGGTTCGTGGTTGGTTTCCATGGAGATGAGAGCTAGGCGACCCTACTGGGCAGTCTGCCCTGTCACTCAGGGTCATTCGAAGGCTGAGCTTCTTCTAGGATAGATCTGTTGGTGCTTCCGGAACAAAGTCCATGGCACTTTGAAATATTCATCACTAGCACCACTGTTCAAATGACACTACATTGATTCTCAAGGGTAGTGGTCCCCCAGGTGGCAACAGGGATAGCCAGGAGGGCACCCTTCAAACACTGGGGTGTCTCGGGAAACCCTTTAGTTTCAATTGACTAGAAAGTACTCTGAGTTCAAGAGGGGAGACTCAACCTCCGGGCAGGGGTGGTGGTGTGTGTTCAGGTCAGAGAGGTTCTGGGATGTGGGGTTTCCAGTGGGCGGGGTGAGGTTCTATTTGACAAGGAAGCAGCAGCGAGAACAAGGCAGGTGTTGTGGAGTCAGCCCCAGCTCAGCGGCCTGTGAGCCTTAGGGGCTGAGATCTGTGGGGTTTCCAAGTGATTGCCATGGCTGGGGACCACCAGGCCTTGCTTCCAAGGCCCCTCTGGCTGGGCTCCACCCAGGGACCTGCAGGGCCATTGGCACCACAGCAGGACATCAGCTCACCTGTCCCCATGCTTTTCAGGAATGAATTTGGCCACATTGCATGTTCAGGTAATGGATTCTGCTTGCTTGACAGTGTTGGGATATGTGAGTGTATCAGGGTGTGCATGAATGTGTGTGCCTTTGTGGGGCTCTGTACAAGAGAGAGGGGTGGGGAGAAGAGAAGGAGGAGCTGAGAAGTATGTAGGCAGGAAGGTGGGCAGGTGGCTAGATAGGTAAGTGGGTGGGGAGGGAGGTGGGTGGATGGGTGGCTAGGTAACTAAGTAGGTGTGTGGTACATAAGCAGATAGGTAGTAGGTGAGTAGATAGGTAGATGGATCAGTGAGTAGGTTTGTGGGTAAGTAAGTCAGTAGATGGATAAGTGGATAGGTAGAGAGGTAAGTGAGTAGGCAGGCTAATAGGTAGGTAGGTAGATGGATAAGTGGATGGGTGGTGGGTAAGTCAGTCAGTAGTTGAATAAGTGGACAGGTGGTGGGTAATCAAATAAGTAAGTAAATGGGTAGGTATATGGTAAGTGGATGGTTAAGTAGCCTAGTAGATCTGCAGACAGATAGACAACTAGGGAGGAGAGAGTGGGTGTTGTCAACTTCAGGTCCCCATCTCCTGGCACCCTAGGGAGGACCTTGGGCTAGTTCCCACAGGAAGCACCCTCTGTGAGTTAAGGACATGGAGTATCCCAGGGATACAGGCCCTTTCCACAAACACCCATCTCTGCTCCTCTTCTAGGTGGGGGTGAAAGGTCGTCTTGCTGTTTGATGAGTTCTGCTCTGACAATTGTTGCAGCCGAGGTCTTCAAGGTCCTCAGTGGGAGTAAACGACCCCCCAGAACCCTCTGAGAAGGACCCATCCTGGGCCAGGTAGGACAACAGATGAAAAGAACACTCCAGGCATCCTGTTGCAGCTCTGTGAGCCATGGTCCCAGAGCTGGAAGTTTCCATACCTGATTCTCCATGCAGACCAGACCTCAGCTTACTCCTCCTCAGATACCCAAGCTCCTAGAGCAGTAAGAGATCCAGCCACCAGCATGTGTAGAATCCTGGGTGGCATCTGTCTCTCCACCAGAACCAGTGGCCATCAAGTTGACCTCACATTCACTTGTGGCCCAGTGCACATCGAGGTACCTTGGAAGAAAGGCCTTGCAATCAGGAGAAGGGAGAACAGTGTCTGCAAGTCCTGAAAAGCACAGTTCTATTCTGACCCCTCTGGGGTCACCCCCAATCAGAATCCAATCCTGGGCAACTATGGTGGTTTTACCTGCAGTCAAGCCCTCAGACTCCCCCTCTCTCCTGGACCAGATGACCCATCCTTGCCTCTGGCTCACAGTTGGGTCTGCCTGGGGAGACTCAGCGCTGGTCCTGGAGAGCCCTGGGCACAGTCTCTCGGAGCCTAAAGTGATATCTTGCCTTGCTGGATGCAGTCCTGGCGCACGAGCAGCTGCTGGGGTCTGGGGATAATAATTGCAGTCACAAAGCTCTCGATTCTGCCGAGCTCCTGTTTCTGTGGTCCAAGGTGGCCTGGTGTGGGTGGTGGGTCTTCTCAGGGACAGAGCCAACTGACCTTCTTCTCCCAGTGTCATTCAGACTCTCCAACTTCATTTATTCAGGCATCTTGAAAGCCACCCGGTGCAGGTGGCCAGCCTGGCCCCCACAGGACGCAGTCAAGGCTGACCATTGGTGCCTGGTCTCCACTTACTCAGGCCCCCAAGCACACTGTTCTCCATGGGGCTCTCTGCCTGCATCTAGACATCTGCTGTGTGTGCACTTGAAGTCCTCACTGGGGGCTGGAGGCGGTGGGGGGAGGGGGCAGATGGAAATGCTTGCTCCAGGATCTGCCCTGGACTGACTCTTGGTGCACCAGGATGAGGAGGGCAGTTCCCAGCCTGTTGGGACTGACCTTTGGTAAGCATCTCCAGTGCTCAACTTTCTATGTACTCATTCATGCACTCACGCACTGCCATCAAGGCAATAAAGACTCACAGCAATGCTAGAGGACCAGACAGAGCTGCCCCTGGGCGTTTCCGAGGCTGTGACTCCTTCCTTGAGCAGCAGGCCTCATCTTTCTCCCACAGAGAGACTGGTAATCCACGAGGTCACCTGGGCTCTGAACTTGGGACCACCCCTTGTCTAGCTCCCACCCCTTCACCTTCCCAGTTTCTGACTGAGAGCCGAGGATGCTGGGACTATGTTCATCTAAGGGAGGCTGCCCTTAGGTCAGAGTTGGATCTGTAAATGCACACCCCGCTCAGCACTCTGAGCCTACCGGGGCTGGGGTTGGGGCGGATGCGACGGCTAGGGACATGTATCTGAAGGTGTCAGACAGAATGGCAATATGATGGTGGAGACAGGTGACTCTGTAAACATCTGTTCACTCGACACCCCCGTGTCGAGGGTCTAATGGCACTGAAGACATGCTTGGCTGCAAATGGCACACGTGGCGGTTTGAGACCACCCGGGAGTCCTTTAGAAGAAAGTTCTGGGACTCTGCTTCTGAAGTATCAGTGGTCCAAAGCCTCAGGGATGCCAGTGGGCAGAGACCAGGCTGAGAAGGGCTGCCGTGATGAAGAACTGTATCCCAAGCCATTTCTGATCCTGAGTTATAACCGGTTCTTCTCGTAATAAACCCTGTGACTGCTTGAGAGAGGGAAAAGAACAACAGAAAACTGTCTGGGACATATTCCAGCCTGATCCACCTGCCACGAATTAGAGTTAACTTTAGGGCAAATGCTGTATTTTTAAAAATGCATTTATGTGCCAATCAGGGTTATGTTAGTGCTGGTGTTAGAGCAGAGTCACATGCATGGAGTACACGTGTACTGTGAAGCATTCACACGTGCAGTCCGTACATGTAGCATGCAATCCGATGGGGCAGGAAGGTCTTCACTTAATCATTATGCATTGATCATAAATGGTTCCACGCTCGGAGAAACCCCCTGGACTAGTATACAGGATGCTACAAGAATGGGCTGCGGGGGCTTCTTACCTGCTGTGGAATATCAAGGAAGGCTTTCCGGAGGAGGTGAGGCCCGGACAGGATGTGAAGGCACCGGGAGGTCAACACACATGTGTGAAGCTGCACGGGGGATCAGCAGAGCGTGGTCCGCAGCCTAGCTCTTCCTCTCTCCCTGCCTGGGTCTCCAGGCCGCTTGCCCGTCCCCTGGGGGCCTCCTTGTGAGATGCGCTCACAGCGGCGGGTGGTGATGTGGGCACATCTGTTGAGACCCCAGAGCTCAGAGTGTACCTACCTCCTTCAGTTTCTCAGCAGTCCCCTATGGGGGGAGAGCCATTGCTCCATGCCAGGGGATGGGGGAACGGGTTTGCAGTGTCCAAGATCACACAGCCAAGAAGCTGGTGGTGGGAGGCTCAGCTGGGTTCTCACAAAGAGCACAGCTTGCACGAATTGTGGGGAATGAGAGAGAGAGAGGGAGAAAGAGAGAGAGAGAGAGAGAGAGAGAGAGAGAGAGAGAGAGAGAGAGAGAGAGAGAAAGAGAAAGAGAATGAATGGTGATCAGGCATCCATCCACAAGGCTTATATAACCCCCTGGGCCTGGTTTAGAAGACCTGGTGGTATCGTGGTTACACAGTCAGCTGCAAGGTGAACAGTTTGAAACCGCCAACTGCTCCTCGCGAGAAAGAGAAGGCATTCTACAGGCATGAAGAGCTACCGTCTCAGAACCCCCCAGGGGCCATTCTGCAGGTTGCAGTGGGCCGGCATCAACCCCATGAGTTTGGTTTTGGTGGTGCCGTGGGATGCGGGTTGGACCCCTAGCCCCAAAGTCAGCAGCTGGAATCCACCAGCCGCTCTGGTGGAGAAGGACCTGGAAGTCTGTTCCCACGGAGACCTGTGACCTTGGAAACCGAGGGAGGAGTTCTTCTCCATCCTAGGGGGTTGCTGGGAGGGAACATCTCTTAGGGGCGTGATTTTGGGAAATGAAGAGCCTCTGCTTACTGGGCATCACTGGGGACCTCCGTGGACAGCCTCTCAGGATGAGTGCCACGTGCCCCACAGCACAGGTGAGCAAGGTGAGACTCAGAGAGGGAGCAGTCACACCAGTCACTTCTCTGTGTCCTTGAACTTGACCTTGGGGCCTTTCTCTGGCTTGTCTTCAGTGAGCCCATGGCCACCAGGGGCAGTTCTGGTGTCCTCAAGGCTGGTCTGTGCCTCTCCTACCAGCCTGCTCCGGCCCATCTCCTGTATAAATGGCCGGCTTGTCACTCAGTGTTGCTACCTTCTGTCTCATCCCAGGATCCCTAAAGAAACCATGTGCTCACTGGGTGAGAACCCCTGCCAGACACCCTGATTTCAGGAAATGTTCATCTAGCACCCCGCTGGTCTTACCGTTCTCCCCAACTGCACAAGCTCCCAGTCTCTTCCCTCCCCACGGAGCTCCCCTGCTGTTCTGATCCTGTCAAACATCTGCGCTACACCCCCATGGCCCACCTCTCCACCCCCTGCATCGCCTGCCGGGCCTCCCAGACGTCTCATGCCCCGGCTGCATCTGCTTCTGGAGCTATGAATGAGTTTCCACTCACAGAGACCCGATGCCCACAGCAGGAAGCACCGCCCAGCCCTGCACCTTCTCCCGATGGTTCTGATGCCCGAGTCATGTGGCAGCCACAGTGTCTGCCCATCTCGTCAAGGGCCTTCTTCTTCTATTGCTGTCCCTCTACTTTACAAAACAGGATGGCCTTCTCTGGGGGATTGACCTCTCCTGACAGCATGTCCAGTCTGTTAGAGGAAGCCTGGCCATCCTGGCCGTGCGGAGGGACAGACTGGTAGTGTCCCACTAGGCTTCCTGGGTCTGTGAGTCTTTAGAGGAGCAGATAAGCTCATTTCTGTCCCTCAGAGCAGCTGGTGGATTTGAACCTCCAACCTTGTGGGGAGCAGCTCAGCATGTTGCCTGCTACCACTAGGGCTGGAAAAGGGTATTGAGCTGGAACCTGGAAGCTGAGCGGCGCCTCCCTCCACCCCCATGAGGCTGTCATTGAAGACTGTCATTTTCCCTTTAACCTGTCATGGCATCAAGGAAACTCACAGGCTGCTCTGCGGGAGTTAGGTGTGGCGTCTGCTCCTGGGCCGAGGATGGCAGGCGGTGGTTTCCCCCTTCCCTGCGGAGTATCTGTGGGTCAGATTGGGTTTGGGGTTCCTGGCTGCAGGGGAGGGAGGAGCATGCATGTGTTGGAAGCTCCCAGAATGAACATGATCTGAGTCAGGGCATCCCTGGTGGTAGGATGCTGAGGCAGGCTGTCATGGGGAGGGTTCTGTGACCAGGTAGTCATAACTGGGGTTGAAGAAACACAGAAGGGTCAAGGGTGGTTTGGACCACACGATGCCCTGGTCTCCTGGGACCACCTGGCTCACCTGTTGGGTGGAGGTCAAGGTGCCCACACTGTGGCATTGTGAGGCCTTTCGCCAGGTAAGGCCAAGCCCGAAGGCTGGAGTCCTGAAGGTCAGTTTCCCTGTGCCCTGGGTGAGAGGGTGCCTAGCCCCCTTCGCTCTCTTGGTGGCCAGGGAAGAGCAGGAAACTGCGGGGGATGTGTCTCTGCTCCCTCCCAGGGTCTGTCTGGAAGAGGAAGCCAGATTCCCTGGGAGTCCCTGAAGGTCTCTAGGATCAGGCTACACATCGTAAGATGAGCACCTGGCTTCCCGCTCTGAACACAGGTGACACTCTCTCCCAGCATAGCTGAAGGGTTTGAAGTTCAAGTATCTTGTCCTAGCCCCAAACCCAAAGTAACTCACTGCCATGGAGTTGACATGGACTCACAGGGACCCTGCTGGACAGGGTAGAACTGCCCCTTTGTGCTACCTAGATTGTAACTCTTCATCAAAGTGGACAGTCTCATCTTTCTCCCACCAGGTGGCTGGTGGTTTTGAACTGTTGACCTCACACTGAACAACCCAGCATGTCACCACTGCACCCCTGGGACCAGGTGGCTCATGAATGCAAGAGAGATGGTTTCAGGGTCAGGAGAGCCTGGATGTCAAGGTTCACTCCACAGATGCGGAGGGGGGTGTGAGCTGTGGACAAAGCCCTCAATGGTCTGGCTTGAAATGCCGGACAAGCCCTCCCAGCCCTTATTTAAAGTCATTTCCAGGTCCAGGTTCAGAGACCCAGAGAGGTTAAGCCACTTCCTTGGAGCCACAGGCAGTGAGCCAGATCATGCCTTAGACTCCGCTGTGACTGGTGCAGTTCTCCTCCTGCTGCCCTAAGCTGGGCCCTGTTAACATCATCCTTCCCAGCACCCTCACTTTCGCCAGCTGGGCCAGGGAGCCAGGGAGGTGGGGGCTGCGCCAGCCAAGACAAAGTGCGTCCTCCCCTGGGGTCCCTTCAAAAGGCAGCAGAGGACTCGCAGGTGACGGAAGAGGGCAGCAGGTGTGATTTGGGCTAAATTGACCTTGAAATTGATTTCTTTATTTTATGACTCACTGAGAGGAGATTAATACTTCTCGCTGGCTGGCTGGGGCTGCTGGGTGCAGTCTGAAACAATTTGCGTGATAATGGAAGGCACACTCATTCAAGGGAATGGCCCACGGGAGTCTTCCGGCCAAGAGTGGGGAAGAGAGGGGCTGCCCTGCCCTGGGGAGAGGCAGAACTTCTGACGAGTGGAATTCGCCTCCTATGCCCCTGAAGCAGCAGAACCAGATCCTGCCCGGTCCTTTGCCATGCTCACAGTGGTTCTTGTGCTTGAGCCCATCATGGCACCCCGGTGCCCACCCATCTCGTCAAGACCCTTCCTTCCCCCCACTGCCCCTCCACTTTTCCAAGCAGTATGGCCTTCTCCAGAGAGGGGTCTCCCCCGACGTCATGTCCCAAGTACATGAGACAAAGTCCAGCTGGCCAGAGGAGCAGGCTGGCTGCCCTCCTTCTAAGACACATCTATCCATTCTCTGGCGGTCTGGTGCGTTCAGGATTCTTCGCCAGCCACGCTGTCCAAAGGCGCCGCGTCTTCTCGGGGCTCTGTGCCCAGTGTAGTGGAGGCGATGGAAAGTGCCCCGGCTCTTGGGGCAGGCACACCGCAGCCCTCAGAGCAGCACCCGTGCCTTTCAACACTTCTGGGGCTCTTGGGCCGCAGACTGACCCAAGGCTGGGTGCCGTCTGATCTCCTGACTGCTGCTTCTGTGGACCTTGAATGTGGATTGTCCATCGTCTCTCCGTGGGTCACCAGGTCGCCTTCCTGTGCACGTGCGAGGAGGCTGGGTTTCTCTACCCTGCGCTGTCATCCATCCTGATCTTCCTCTGGCAAGAAGGGGCTGTAGTCCAGTTCTTGCCTGACAAGCCAAGGAGGCCGAGAGCCTTTTTGCAAAGGAGTCCTTTCCTGGTGATGCTGTCGGGGTGAGGGTGAGACTGCTCACCGCCAGGCCTGCGGTTCAAGCCCGCCTGCTGATCCTCAAAGGACAGATGAGTCTGACTGCTCCGGACAGGGTGTGCGCAGCCCCTGGAGGCCCGTGGGGAGTCTCTGCGTTGAAATCGTGTCAATGGCAATGGGTTTGCCTGTCATGGCCGTGTGGGGTCTTTGCTCACGGTCCCCTGTGTCTCCTCCGTGTCCTTCTCACTGAGCTGGGTGCTGTTGAAGAACAAAGGAAGTCACCCCTCGATCCAACGAGTCCTCATTCTACCCCCACCCTGTGTCCTTCTTGGTCTTACCCCTTGTTTGAGGTGTTATTTTGCATGCAGACTGTCTTAGGGGTACAAAAGGCTCAAGCTTTCCTTCCATGGCCTTTGACCGGTGACTGCATCAGAAAACACGTGGAGATAATGACCAGATGGCATCTCCTTGCAGAGTCCTCATCCAAGTCCCCCCTCTTCCCCCCCTGCACCCCCCAGACTGATGGTTGCTATGGAGCCAGAGTGGCTTTGCATGCTTATGACCAGGGACAATGGCTACGATCCTTACTTCTTGAAAGAGATGATAGATAGATAGATAGATAGATAGATAGATAGATAGATAGGTAGATTGTTGATGGGGGCTACCTGGAGCAGATGTGTATCCTTAGGCAGGTCCAGTGTGGCCGTGGGCATGGGTCACCTGGCCCCATCATGGAAGTCTCTTTCAAAGGAAGGAGTAGAGGAGACAGGTCTTGGGTGCCTGGGACTCTTGAGTCTTGCCCATGTTGAGATCTGTGCTCCACCTCTTACTCAGCCTTGTTATTGTCCTCATTCAGCCGACTCACCCAAAAGGGGGTGGAGAAAGAGCACCAGAGTTTCTGCCGTCCTAAGAGGTTCAGGGATCCCGCTGACCTGTTGCTTCGCATCAGAATTCTCTCTCATCTTGGGATTTCCTTTTCTTCTCCTCCAGGACGACCCATCTGAACACTCAGCCTTCCTGCCCAGCGTCAAGAACGGTCCACGAGAGTCTGTAAGTAGAAGTATTTTTTTGGTGGTGTTGGGGGGCACAGCTGAACTGCGGAAATGACTTTGGACTCCTCTCCTCCATCCCCAACATCCATCACCAGGACTGGTTTCCACCTGCAGCTGGTGTGGCTGCTACTGTAACTGGGTTTGGGCTTGAAGGGAATAAAGGCACTTAGGCAGCTGATGGAAACACAGGGACACGTGGCACGTGGGGAGGAGACTGAGAAGGAGCAGTCTCTTGGGGAGATCTGTTGGATGGTGGGAACCTGGCTAGAGGCTTCGTCTCCTGCTGCTGACCTGCCTTCTTGTGTGTGTCTGGGAGGCGAGGGTCTCAGGGGGCTGGAGAAAGAGAAGAACATACATCATGTGACTGCATTGGAAATCCAGACATGTCTGCCATGTGCCTCCGTGACCATGCACTGTGGCAGTGAATGTGGACTCACCTGGGCATAGGACTGTGAGTTCCAAGGACTCAAAGGCAGAGAGTCTCCCTGGATTTGTAGTTTCAAAAATGCAGGTGTGCATAAATGCAGCATCAGCATGCGTGGCTGTTCCCTCGGGGACGAGCGGTGTGCGTGTCGCTGGGAACGCGGTGCCTGCCCAGCAGCCCGCGTCCTCCTGCTGTCACTGTTCCCAGCCACTTGCTGTGAGTTTAGCTGTATGACTTCGCTGTAGACCCTCTTGTGGATTGGTTTTTACATGCATGGCATGGAACGTTCTTTGAACACATTCCAGTCGAGGAATAGAAAAGGCAGTTGATTTAAAGACAAAATTGTCTAGAAATCACAGCACCAGCAGAATGCAGATAAGCAAGTGGTCGGTAAATAGCCGTGTCACGGTGGGCTCGTGGGATGGTCCCACCCCCTCCAGGCCATGGAGCACAGGAGAGGTGGTCTTGTTGGGTGTCCATTCTTTGTAAACGTTGCTTTGTAAAGGAGGCCATCGTGGGTGGTTTGTCCTGTGGAGCCACGGGGTGAGATGAATGGTCAACTTTTTAGTTCACCACGGTGCCCAGTGCACCAACTACACGCTGCTGGCATGACCGGGCCCTCTGTCCATTGACATGCCCTAGAGTTAGCAAGCTCTCGTCTCTCAGATGTTTCTGATGTTTGGTATAAACAGAGCTCTCTGAGGACTTTCCCTTCTCCAAAAAGACTCTGGCATGTTTAAAGACAAACCTGACTGACAGGACACTTGGCAAAGGCATTTCCAGGTGATTCTGAGAGGTGGAAGAGGAATGGGGTCATGTCATGCTCACACTGACTTTCCTGTCATGCTTGGTGGCTTCTTCCTTTCTCTCATCTAGTCCTCTCAATGACCCTGTCAAGGTGAGGACACCACCCATAAAGGAAAGCCATGCATCCAAGGCCACCCAGCGTGTCCCTCTGACCCATTCTGGAGACTTGTAGCTCAAAGACAAGGGATTGTAATGCCTTCTCCACACCACCCCCCCAATCTCCCCCCCCCACCACCCCTGTGCATTGCAAAGCAGGACACAAAACAAGTTGTCACTTGCTGCAAGATAAGTGACCCTGAAACAGAATGGACACACACACACACACATACACACACACACACACACACACACACACACCTTACAGCTTCTGGGCGGTCATGAATCTGGGAAGGAGTTGGAGAGGCAGTTCCATCCCAGGGTCCGGAGCAGTAGTCATGGGATGGAAGGCTTGACCTGGACCAGAGGTCTGCTCCAGGTCTGCACATGCACACAGCCATGGTCCAGCATCTTTGGTTGCTGCTCCAGGAGTCAACCATCAGAGAGAGGAGGTGGAGATGGAGGAAGAGGAAGAGGTAGAGAAGGGGGAGGGATCCCAAAGCATCACCGCTGTTAGGACCAATCCTTGCTGACACTGACCTGGTTTGGTGGGAAGGACTCATAGTGTGACAAGGACATGTACAACATGGGGATACCAGCCGCTGAGAATCCTGGGGCCATCTGAGTCCCTGAAGGCTGCCATGGCAGAAATGCCACCAACCTGTAGTTGCCAAGTACGGGCCTGGGTGACCTCAGTGCTGGGGCAGAAGTGCCCGATGTGAGCAGCCTTCAGTTCTCCTAGCTGCAGCATCAGCTGAGGGTCCTTGGTGTGCCTTGGCTTGTAGACTGGATCTCAGGTCAAGTCTGTGCTCTCTCTGGGTGTGTGTCTCTCGCTCTGGTCTTTGTATCTCCCAGAGGTGATCAGATTAAGGACCCACCCTCCCCCCACCCCACCCTGCCAGCCAGTTCTGACATTACCAGTACAAAAGGAAATCCCCCTCTTCAAGCAGGATTACAGCCTGGGTGGGATACAGGGGCCAGAACTTGACCCTCATTTTCAGAGAACAGGATTCTCTCCCCAACACCACACTCCCGTGCTTAGAGTATTCATGTCTTCTAGTTTCACATCAAGCCTGTGATGGGAAAACATAAAGATTACATTAAAAAAAAAGGAACCCCCCCAAAGCAAATCCAACTCAACTGCGGTCTGGTGGATTCTGACACGGGGAGACCCTGTAGAATTACAGGGCGGATGCTCACAGGGTTCCCAGGCTGTGGCCACCAGGGATCCCTGAACAAAAAGGTCCAAGACTCCTTTGGGAGATGGAAAAAGGAGACCCAGGCAGGAGGCTGATGTGCAAAATGTCACAAGCTGGGAGGTGCACGGGCTCTATGAGGGGAGCTTTGAAGAGGCCAGGGATGGGTGTTTTCCCAACATCCATAGACTTTTGGAAGCCCCCATCATCGTTGAAGGGTTGGCGAGGAAAGGCTGTACCTTAAACACTCATGGTGCTCATGGTGAGTCCACAGTTGAGTGTCAGGGTGGACCTGGGTCCCACAGTGGAGAGTCAGGTTGAGCTTGGGCCCCAGAGGTGAGTGTGTCAGGGTGGACCTGAGTCCCAGTTGGATGTCAGGGTGGACATAGTGGAGTGTCAGAGTGGACTTGGTCCCCCACTGGTAGGTGCTAGGGTGGCTCCGGGATCTAAGGGTGTTCAGCGGTGGAGATCACTAGGCTTTTCCTCTGAGAGACACGTCTGGGTGGACTTGAACTTTCGCCCTTGGAGTTCACAGCCCAGTTCACTCATCAGGTCATTCCCGCCTGCCCTCCCCACCCAGCCTTCCCCATGCTCACAGCCTGCATCCTCCAGTGGAAGTTCACAAGGTCTGAAGAATGTTCCCAGCTGCCAGAGGTCCCTGTGTGACCAGGTTGTGCTGAGGCACCATCCTGGTGGACACTGAGTCTCCACATTTCGGCCTTTCTGTTAGCTGCCAAGTGCTTAGCCCGGCACCTCCAGACACCCATCCATGCTTTCCCGAAGCATAGTCCACGTACAACAGAATGCCTCATGGGTCGTCAGTGTGGTGTTTGTTTTTTAAATAAATCACTTTATAGGGGGCTTTTACAGCTCTTCTAACAATCCATACTTCAGTGATATCAAACACATGTGTACATATGTTGTCATCGTTATTTTCAAGGCATTTTCTTCTACTTGAGTCCTTGGTATCAGCTCCTCTTTTTTCCCCCTCCCCCCTCCCCTAGCCTCCTGCTATCGTGGACCCTTGACAAATTATAAATTATTATTTTCATATCTTACACCGTCAGCTATCTCCTTCACCCATGTTTCTGTTGTCCTTCCCCCTTAGTGGTGTGGGGTTTACACATCAATCACTGGATCAGTTCCCCCTTGCTCTCCCAACCTTCTTCCTATCCTCATGGTATTGCTACTCTTATTACTGTTCCTGAAGGGCTTGTCTGTACTGGATTCCCTATGTTGAGAGTTCTTATGTGTACCAGTGCACATGTTGCAGTGTAGCTGGATTTCCATGGCGGAACTGGGGTCATGATAGTTGGGGGTGGGGGGTCATTAAAGAAATATAGGAGTGTTGTGTGCTTTATTGGTACCAAAGTGCACCCTGGGTGACTTGTCCCTTCCTTGTGACCCTTCTGTGAGGGGATGTTCAATTGTCTACAGGTGGGCTTTGGGTCTGTTCTCCAACCTCCTTTGTTCTATTCAACTTGATTGTACGTTTGGGCTCTTCTGATGCCTGATACCTGATACCTTTGACATCTCATTCCCACACAGGCTGGTGTGCTTCTTCCATGTGGACTTTGTTGCTTCTCAGCCAGATGGCCGCTTGTTTACCTGTAAGCCTTTAAGACCCCAGACGCTATATCTTTTGATAGCTGGGCACCATCAGTGTTCTTCACATTTGCTTAGGCACCCATTTTGTCTTCAGCGATCATGCTGTATGGTGAGCAAGTGTGATGGATTTGTAGGAGACCCAACTCCCGTGTAACAATAGCATCATGTGGAAGGGCTACAAGGTATTGCTACTTGGGTTCTGGTTCGTGTGCCCTTGGGTGGATTCCAAACTAGACATGTTTAAACAGGTCTCTGTGGTCATTGACGGCTGCAGACAAGCTCTCTCTGGCGCTCTTACCTTCCCTTGTCCCAAACCAAACTCACTGACAAGGCGGTGCCGACCCATCGCAACCCCCCATGGGTCAGGGTGGAAATGCCCCTGTGAGTGTCCAGGACTATGCAGCTATGTAACTCTTTTCGGGACAGTCCACCTTCCTCCCATGGAGCAGCAGGTGGTTTGGACTGATGACCTTGCAGTTAGCAGCCTGACGAGTAGTCCACCAGGCCATAAAAACAAGGGGTGCCATAAAAAACAAGGCTGAAGCGCATCACGGTTTCTGCAGGAAGCTGCTGCTGCTGTTGCTGTGAGATACGACTGTACGAGCCGGTTCTGACCCGTATGGTTGCACATCTTCTTGGGAGCAGACAGCCCACCTTTCTCCTCATTGGTAGCACTTCTAACACCAACACCGTCGGCCATCTGTTGTATTAGTTATTGGCGTAACAGACACACGACGTCTGTTGTTGTTGATCGGTGACATCAAGCTGGTTCTGTGATGCACGCTAGGAGCAAATGCTTCCCGGTCCTGTGCCGCCTCACAATGGCTCTCGGGTGGGACCCAGGGGGCAGCCACTGTGTCCGTCCATCTGCTCCAGGGCCTTCCTCTTTTTCCCTGCCCCTCCACTTTACTGAGCACGATGTCCTTCTCCCGGGTCTAGTCTCTCTCCAAAATATGAGAGACAGAGTCTTGGACGAAGTTGGGGATCTGCTGGGCCAGGTAAATTCAAGGTAGAGAGGTCGGTTCAGAAGGAGAGGAGGGCTGCTTTGGGGGACTCCAGGAGAGTTGTCCCGAGAGAGTTTCTCAAACCACACCAGGCGACCTGAGGAAAGAAGTTTGAAACAATAGAAATCTGGGGCCGGATACAGGCTCCCAAGCCTGTTGTGAGGGGCCATCAAGTCAGCTCTGACACAGAGCCATCCCGTGTACCACAGATGGAAACACTGCCATCCGCACAGGGGTCCCTATGTCTGAGCCCGGTTTTGATGCTTTTAGAAATAAAGGCTTCTATGATGTGGGCACAAGCTTCCATCTTTAAAGTATTGGAAAGCAAGGAGGGTAGTCTGAGGACTAATGTGTGCCTTACCCCAAACCTGAATTCTAAACTCAGAGCCATCCCCTGTGGGTCTCTGAGACTGTAGCCCTCTACGGTAGCAGGCATTCTTGTGTGTGAGATACATAATTTCGTGTTGGCTTAATGAATATGTATAGGGAAGAACTCCAGCCTGTCAATCAGGTCACAGCCTGGTGATGCCTCCTTGTGGGCCTGGCCTGCTTATGAGAATTCTGGGAACCTCCTCTCTTTCCCCCTGGAGGTGGGCCATGTATTCCCTCTGCTTCACCTTCCTGCTAAAGAGCCATGTGGAGCCCCCCCCAGCACTGAGATGCTTCTACTGCCACTGGATCCACAAGACTCTCCACCCGCCAGCCTGCAATCTTCCTGTTTTCGGTGTCATTTCATGAGCTGCGTGAGTTTGAAGAGGAATTTATGGACAAGTATCATCAGATATATGGGCTAATATTGGACTTAGGGGCTTGATCTGGACTGGGTTGGGATATTTTCTTAGTATACAATTGCCCTTTAATATAAAGTTCTCTCAGACACACATGCGTGTCTCTTGATTTGTTTCTCTGGTCGACCTGGTCTAACACACCTTGTTGTTCTCCTTTGAAGATGCTGGTGGGTTTGAACTTCTGACCGTGTACTTGGTAGCCAGACACATAACCCACTATGTCACCAGGGCTCCTTCCCCTTTTTGTAGTTTTGCTTATTAAGGGTTTACCCTCAAGTGAGCTCTGGCACAATCGTGAACATGAAGTCCACCTTCAGATCTGTGGAATTGAGCCCCAGGTCCTGCCCATGCTCCTGTGAAGGGGATCATCCAGGGCTGGATGCAGTCAATTACCTCTGCATAAGGC
>PVJH01031204.1:0-24014 GCA_004026705.1 Nesogale talazaci
GGAAAGGTGATTGGGGGGTGAATATGAGGGTGGAAAGGAGAAATGATCATTGAATGTAACCAAAGCAAAAAGCACTAAATCCAATGTCACCACCGGGTCAGTTTGGAATCTGTCAATAGAACAGAGTAGAACTATCTGTGTTGGTTTCTAAGACTGTAAATCTTAACAGGAGCAGAACGCTGCATGTTTTTCTCCCCAAGTGCAGCTGGTAGTTTTAAACTGCAGGCCTTTCAGTTAACTGTCTGAAGGGTCATCCACTGTACCCCAGGACTCCATAGCTGAAGGCAGAGGAATAAATGATTGGGTTATACAGCAGGGAACTCAAATATTGTACTGATACCTCCAGTGTGGCTCCGAGCAAGGGAATAGAATTCTCAGTTAAATTTTCATCAGACCAGAAAGAGTGAAGATGAGGTAAGTTTTATAAACCCTGACCAGATCTGTGGATATCTGCAGCACTCTAAGTACTTGGTTGCCTCACCCTGAGGAATCTTTGTGCTACTGAAGGACTAATAGTTAATGACAGTTTTAGACTGGGAAAATGATTTGGGAGGGGAAAGTTTTCTTCCAGGTATGAAAAGGTCAATGACTAGAACTTCTAAGCCAACTAATTAACACTGCAGTTAAAAATCATTACAATCTTCTGCTTTCTTTCCTGTCTAACCACTAGATCCTGCTAAGTCATCACTGGCCAGAGTTAAAGGGGAAGTCACTTACTTCCAGAAGTTTAAGAGCACATAGTACAGGCAAACCTCTAATGTCAATGTTGAGAACAGCGAACATGGCTTAACCTAAAGATTGTAGTTGCAACTTACCCAGGGTACCTGCAAAAGGAAGGGCTACTTCCCAAAGTCCTACACCAACACTCACTGCCACTGACTCAATTCCGCCTCCAAGAGACTCTATGAGACAGGTAAAACTGGCTCTCTGCGTTTCTGTTTATCAGAGTAGAAAGCCTTGCCTTTCTCCCTTGGAGCGACTGGTAATTTCAAACCGCTGACCTTGCAGTTGGCAGCCACATAACCACTGTGCCACCAGGGGTCCAAAAGCTCGGTCACTGAAAATCCTGTGAAGCCCAGTTCTTTGATATCCATGGGATTTAGATGGGTCGGGATCACAGTGATGACCAACTGGAAAGACTGGAGGAGGATTGTGGGATTGCAGTGGAATTGTGAGGTCTTCAGCTTGGTGGTGGCGATAGTCATTAGGTGCCATTAAGTTGTTTCCGACTCGTGGCAGCCCCATGTGACAGAGTTAAATGGCCCAACTGGGGTCTCTTGGCTACAGTCTTTGTGGAAGTAGACCACCAGGTCTTTCTTCTGAGGAACCACTGGGTGGATTCAAACCACTACTCTTTGGGTTGGCAGTCAAGCACATAACCACGTAGCCACCAAGTGACTCAGTAGGAAATCTCAACTTGCTCTCTACAGTGAGTGGTTGAGCTAAGTGTTCCTCAAATTACGCTTAAGAGATATACTCTGATGACTTTCAAACAAATACACAACAATAACAATCAAAAACCATAACAATCCAACAAGCTTTGCCTTTGACAGCACTGTATTTAAGATGTGAGAATGAACATACAGGATAGTCCAATGGATTTCCTCAAAATCACCTGCCAGTAAGCAATTGCTATTTTAAAAACAGACTCTACTCTAGCCCTAGAAATTTGTTTCCATATTTGCAAGGAAGGTAGTGATAAACCAAAAGAAGGAAATGTGTCGACTTTTAATTTTAATTGAAATAAAACAATTACAAACACATTCTGAAACTGAAAGGGAAATTTAAATATGAACTCTATCTTAAGGAGATAGTAGTATTAAGTCCAGGGGTGGCACAGTGACAAGGCACTCACCTGCTAACCAAAAGGTTGGAGGTTCATGTTCACCTAGCACTACCTCAGAAGAATGATCTGGTGAACTACTTCAAAACAACAACAACAACAACAACAAAACCCAACAAAACCTTGTGGTGCATACTCCTACTTAGAATGATTCAGAGACAGCTGGTTGAGTAAAAATGTGTAAGCTTTGGTCATGATGAAGGAAAACCTAATCAATAATTTTTCCATATCCAATATCTGTTGAGTTATTCTGATCTCTACATGTAGTCAGATAAATTCCAGAGTTTTATTAATAAGGTAAACCATTAAATGTACTCTATGCCATATCCAGAGGGTAGCAGGTACTGCATTATATTCAGAGTTTACACTCAGACCACAAGACTAAATCAACTAGCTGACTTAAACAGACTATTAAAAATAGGGCTGAGCCCCAGTGGCATAGTGGTTGTGCACGGGACTGCGGCCCACTGGGACAGAGGTTCAATTCCAGCAGTGGGGCTGGGTCTCTTACTCCCACCACCGGAGAGCAGTGATGCGCCCCCCCCCCCAAAAAAAAATACATTGACCAAGACAAAAGGAATATAGACAAACAACAGTGTACTCTTCACATTTCTGTCACTGAGTATTAGTGAAGATTTTCCATGAATTCAATAAACCCAGGTAATGCTGATGTAATCAATGTGTACAGATGTCATTATTGGTTAGTCAAATGCCTTGCAGAAAGAATTCCAAAGGTAAAATAGAGGAAAAAAGAGCTAGAAGACCTGAATTTTCTCAGAACACCTCTAAAAACAGAAATGTCACCTTAGCACCGTGTCCCTTTTGCATATGTGGAGCGAGGAAGGGGTAAGGAGGTCAACAGATGGAGGCAGAGAAATAATTTAGCAAAAAAGGTAAATTAACAGTAGACCACCTAACTTCAAAGCTACAGGTGTGGTGCCTGCTAGGTAGGGGAGTGAGGACACCGACAGGCTACGTTCATTTCCTATTGCCAATTGTTCGAACAAAGTCAGGTCAACAAAAGATGACTGTGCAGAAGCTCTAGGGAACTTTGCCAGTCTGACTGAGTCATAACTGCTCTGTATTGTTGTGAATCACTCTCAGGTCAAAGGTAAAGGCGGGCCTTTATTCAAATAACTAAACTCCGGCAGCTCAGAGACTAACCAAACATTGAGTGGCTCAAATGTGGGAGAAAGGTGTGGCTTCTGCTTCTGTAAAGATTTACAGCCTTGGAAGCCCAACTGGATTCTTCTTTGCTCTGACAAGGCAGTTCAGAGTGGAAGCAACTCAGTGGCAATAGGTTTTGGTTTTGCTCTTCCGATAGTTGGCAATAATTCAAACTGTTTCAGTATCCTTATGCAAATACTGAATGAATCTTGAGTCAGATTCTTAAACTATAACTTAAAAATTGCAAATATAAAAATTACCGATTCAATCCTGATAGGCATAATAGCTCCTGGAAGTCAGTCCAGTATCAAAAAGTGAGATAGGCTTTTTTGTTCATCTATCTTAATAGTCTAAGATCCCTTGTACTATTTCTCAAAATTCACTGCCATTGAGTAAATTTCAACTTACAGCAACCCTAGAGGACAGGGTAAAACTGTTCCTGTAGGTTTCCAAGACTTCAACTCTTTTTTTTTTTTGTTTTGTTTTTTTGCTCTCCACTGCTCTCCGGTGGGTGGAATTGAACGTCCATCCCAGTGGGCCGCAGTCCCGCGCACAACCACTACACCACCACCACCACCACCACCACCGCTGGGGCTCAGCCCAAGACTTTAACTCTTTACAGGAATAGAAAGAACGCCGTGTCTTGGTCCCATGAAGTTTTTGACTGCTGACTTTGTCATGAGCAGCCCAATTCAACCACTGTGCTAACAGGGCTCCCGCTGTGCCACTGTACAAAGGCAAAATAAAAATCTCAGGGTCTGAGGGTATGCATTTGGCCTGTGTCTGCCATGTTAGAGCTTAAATTCTGCGCACCCTGGTTCCCAAAGGGCTCTGGATGGCAGTGGCAGCCCAAAATCGACTTGCAGAATCCTCACAGAGTTTAAGCCTCACCTGAAAACCTTTCTGATCCTTAACCAAGGATGTAGATGATCTTGCCGTGAGGTCGAGTACCTGGGAAAGTAAATGACTTCCACCCTTCTCCAGTCAGCCCAGAGAGGGGCAATCTCTCTTAGGGGCTTGCCTGCATGTGTTCATGACTAGGGACAATACAGGGGTCCCATAGTCGTGAGTCCTGACCTATGAGTCTTGCCCTGACAGCCTTGGTTGGAGACCCTGGACCAATCTTGTAAATGCTCCGTCTAACATAATGAATGAGTGCCCATCACGGCCCTGCTCCTGCTGAAGGCCCACCTCTACCTGTGATGCGCTGATGGGTCAGCAACCATAAATGTGACCCTCTCCTTGGTTTCATGTCTTATCTAATTGTGAATTATCAAACGCCATTTTTAACCTTGTGCTAATGGCCTCTCTCATCACATGATATTTGTCTGTGTCTTTTTGGGGTCTTTGTTTCTTTTAAGACCTAATCAACGGGCTGAGCCCCGGTGGAGTCGTGGTTGAGCGCGAGACTGCGGCCCACTGGGACGGAGGTTCAATTCCCGCTCACAGGAGCAAAGGCTGGGCCCCCTACTCCCACCACCAGGGCAGTGATGCCTAAAAATAAAATAAAATAAAATAAAAAGACTTCATCAATGTTCTCCTCAAATTACATTTGAGACTGGGGTCCCTCTGGTACCTTAAAACACTGAAAAGGGGGGAGAATAGCTGATGCCAAGAAAAAAGGAAATGAAGTTTTTTTCCTGTATTCGCCTTCACATGCTATGACTCAAACTCCTCATCTCCCTGGGAAGGGAAACCCAAGTAATGGGTTAGCTCTACCTTCTCCATCGGAGTTCCAGTGCTCAGTAGAAAGGAGTTCCTCCATGAAGCAAACGATTAATGCACCAGGCTGCTCAGCAAAAGGGGGCTCAAGCCCACCAAGAGCATCTCAGAGCAAAGGTCTGACAACATACTGCCCAAAATCTGGCAAGGAACTCTCTAAAGAGCACCTTTCTCGTCTGACTCCGTGAGGTCGCCATGAGCAGAATGCAAGCTACAGACACTGGCAGGCTAATGTGCCTAACAGGGAGAAAGGTTTGTTCATGCATCTTTATGTTAACAAGAAGGAAAAATCCTTAAACCCAGAAGAGAAAGCTTCTTATACAGCTTCTACTTACGAGCATACACATAATAGATAAATTGAGTCATTTATTAATAACAGATCCAGTTGAATATGGCAAGAGATAGGGTGTAAAAAGATCTTTAACCATAAAAATTGAGTCCCGCTGGATTCCACATCCAGGTGGCTTATTCAATAAAGTCACATTATATGAAAAATAGAATACACTCATGTAAATATAAGAAGAATGCTTTTTTTTTCTTTTTAACTAAGGAAAACTTTTATTTATACTGTGCAATCCATCAGTATTTAGACAGCAGTTTCATAAACATTTTGGCATTTAAACTTTTATTCACTTTTGGCATGACCAGTAGGGTAGTGCATAAACTACCCTGGGGATAGGAAAAAATGCTAGGTGATACTTACTATGATACTATCAAAAGAAAACAAATCCACATTATTAAACAAAATATGTTTTTAAGACATTAAAAAGGTGCATTCAAAATCAAGGCAAGCACTTGCTTTCTTCATGCAGTGGAGTTCACAGAGCTGGTCCCCTGAGTCAAGTATAAAATTAATATAGTTCAGCTCTTGTAGTCCATTAGCAAGTGGCCAAGGCTGCCCTTACAAGGAGATGGTATACCAAGTGAAAAGACCCAGAACACCTATGAAATCATCTAA
Source organism: Nesogale talazaci (assembly GCA_004026705.1). NCBI lineage: Eukaryota > Metazoa > Chordata > Mammalia > Afrosoricida > Tenrecidae > Nesogale > Nesogale talazaci. The sequence continues at coordinate 5,691 of PVJH01031204.1, forward strand.
CTGGCTCCCACACTTGCATTTAATTCACATCTTGGAAAGAAAACAAACAAAAAAATTACACACATACACATATCATGTCCAACAAACCAACAAACAAACGTTCATAACATGTGTTCTCTACTCTAATGATAGGCTTAGGCAATGTGTGTGCATTCAGGCTTTGCAAGTTTCTACAGCAGGCTCAAGTTGCTAACATCAGTGATCATTTTCATTTGAAAACAATGGATAACCAGAATGTGGTGACAGGAAGCACTATTTTAAGGTAAATAATTTCAATATAGAATGCTTTTTTGAGTGCCAAAGTCAAAATTAAATCATTAGTTTCCCCAAATTAATCTCATTGTCAGTCCCCCAATCCCATGATCAGGATTGCACCATTTATTGACACATCAAAAAAGCACCCACACTCTGAGACCCTTGCTTAAACTGTGTGACCCTTGCCAACACTCTGGCTGGCTCACCAGTGACTCATACCACCATTGGCTGCAGAACAAAGACATGATGCCAGGAAGGCAAAAAATTGCACCAGCCAAGCACACAAGCACCCCAAGCATTTCATCACCTTCTGTCGTCTATCTCTAGCTCGCTAATGACTCTGAACACCAGGCTGGGTCAGCAGAGCACACTCCCTGAAAGTCCTGGCCATGCAAGCCCGGAGAGAGGCTGGCAGCAGAGGAGCATACCAGGCACAGTGTGGGATACCCAGAGATAACCGTGGCTCGCTCAGAACTTAAATTAGATCACGCATTGTCCTTTGCTTATGCACCACTTTTAGCCTTTATCCCTGAGGCCAGTTGGATGCCGGTCTCCCCACAGGGATCACACTCTTCTTTGGGTTCCGTGGCAAAGTCACATGTATCAGAAGTTCAATAACTATGATCACAGATACTCAAAAATTCCTCAGGTTAAATTTTAAAATGACAGTTGTGTTTGGAATACATTGTGTCCCACGAAAGGATAAATTGAAATCCTGTCCCAACACAGAGGAACAAGACCTTACTTGGAAACAGGGTCTTTAACATTATTGTCATTGAATGTGAGATCATACTGGAGTAACCAAAGCAATAACAACAAAAAAAATGACAGCTGTGCAGCTGATTCAAATAAAAGCGTTCCTGAAGGATGGAGTAGAACTGTCCCATGGGGTTTCCAAGGCTGTCTTTACAAAAACACACTGCCACATTTTTCTTCCAACAGTGGCTGACTGATAGGTTCAGATTGCCAACCTTCCCATTACAGCCAAGTGCTTAACCAGTGTGCCACCAGTGGGTCCCGTGCCTATGTGAAGGATGAGAACAGCAGAAACATTCAGGGAAAACCGTTGTGACCCAAGAGGCAGAGATTGGAATAATGGCAAAGCAGGAACGTCAAAGACTGCCAACTGTCACCAGAAGCTAGTAAGTAGAGCATGGAACAGATTCTCAGCCGGAGCTCTGGAAGCACACGTTCACTGTGGTCCATATCCCGATTTCCTACTCCCAGTCTCCAGAAGTATATGCCAACCAACTGTGCCACTTTGCTGCAGCATGCTAGGAAACAAATGTCAGCTGCCACTCCGAATGAAGCTTGAGGCAGGTGGGCACCTTATTCATAGCCATTGTGATTTCCCTTTTCTCCTTCCCTTCCATTGTCTTCTGAAAGTACCAGGGGAAAGAACAAAATGAGAAAAGGAAGATGAATGTTCCCCCAAACATACAAGCCAATATCAAGGGATACTGGGTCCCAAATTGAGATGATGAAAAAACTTTTAGAAAGAGATCATCATGGTGATTTGTACCACATGATAAACAGAATTAATGTCACCAAATTGTATACTTAAAAATGGCTGAGATGCCAAATATTTGGCTATATTTATTTTACACAATAAAATAAATGTTAAGCTTCTCATTATGTGTTAAGTAAAGGCTTAAAGATCAGATCATGAGTTTTGTAACAATACAATATTAAAAATCATTTAATGGGGGCTTCTTAAAAAATCTTATAAAAACAATACAGTTTTTAAAAAGAGAGGTTAACTCAATAAATGAACCAAACCAGGCATCAAATTCAAACTCACTGCCATCAAAATTCCAACTCACATTGATACTATAAGACAGAGTAGAGGGTTGAGCCCTGGTGGTGTAGTGGTTGTGTGCAGGACTGCTGCCCAGAGTTGACGGTTCAAATCCAGCAGCAGCTCTCCAGGAGCAAGACTGGGCTTCCTATTCCCACCAGGGCAGTGATGCCACAAAAAAAAAAAAAATGACAGAGTAGAACAACCTCCTCTGGATTTCTGAGATTAAAATTCTTTTTTAAGAGCCAAAAGCCTCATCTTTCTCCTTTGGAGTGCCTACTGGGCTTGAACTGCTCATCTTGAGTTTAACAGCCCAACATGTAACACACAAAGCTATCAGTGCTCCTCTAACAGAGAAGAGGAGCCATAAAATCCTCATTTCCATCCAAGCTAAACAAAATAATCAAAAGTGGATATCCACGTCTGATGAACTTTGAATCCTCTTAACCTACCAAATGTACTCAATCTGAGAAGCCCTGCTAGTTCAACAGTGAGATGCTAGTTGCAAGTTGAAAACCATGAGCCCAGGGGTTGGAAACTCTTGAGACCAAAGAGCCAATCCTGTCCCTCCTAACAACTTTAAAATCACTTGAGAATCTTTTGGGGGGGAGGGGAAGGGAAGGCATCACTGCTCTCTGATGGGAGTAGAAGGTCCAGCTTTGCTCCTGGAAAGCTGCTGCTGGATTTGAACCGCCAACCCAGTGGACCGCAGACCCGCACACAACCACTATGCCACCGGGGCTCAGCTTTACGCGACAGTCTTAAATATGTTTTTCCAAACAAATGAAATCACTGTGATCTGAAATAATAACCTTCAAATATTTTCGATGTTACTTCAGAGCCGCACATCCACAGTGCACGTTCATGAGCCAGTTTGCCGACCACTGCACCAGCCCATCCGTGAAGAAAGATGAACTGGTGTAACCCCATAAAGATTTACAGTTCCAGAAACCCTGATGAGCAGTTCTACTCTGCCCTACCAGGTGGCACTCAGTTAGAATCAATTCAAAGGCAGAGAGAGTGGGGTTTGTGTCCTTTTAAATTCATGACCTGAAACATGCACCACCACCACCACCACCACCACCACCAGTCTACTCCACAGGGCCTCACTGCTCCCAACTCACTGCTCCACCAAGTGCAGCAGAAAACCAGCAGAGACTTTAAGTGATTTTTAAAATCCTCATTCCAAGGGGAAAGGTTTATTTAGACATGGTTTAGGTCAGTTCTACCCAGACGTTAACCTGGGTCATAACGGGGAGCTAGTCCAATGCTCAAGTCAGTTTGAGAACCATTCAGTATTAAAATATAACTAAGTGCTTTCCTTTATTTCAATATTTCCCCAGTGTTTAATACTATGTAATAAGACTCTCCAAAAGGAATATGTGAGGGTTCCCAGTTTACTTCTATGTATTTTGTGGGCTACCAATTAGCACTCAGCAGGAGAATGTTTTGAAAAGCACTTTGAGAAGCACCTGTTAGAAGATGCCACTGACAGATACCTCAATAATAAGTTTGTTAGTCCCAGGGGTCCAATTAACCTTATTTTTATTATTTTTTATCCTTTAACTACAGCTTTAAAACCATGAGCAGCCACTTTTAGATACATGCCCTCGGTAAGGAAAACAATACCTCTGCAATCGCATAAGCTTAATAGCAAGAGAAAAATCAGTAAAACTCAGGCAATTGCTATTTTTTGCACAGAGGTATGCGTGATCCTAAGCCTACAGAAGGCATTGCTCTCCATCTATTTTGAATTGGCTACAACTCTATCTAATTTGAATATTTTAACTAGGATAATAAACAGGAAGACTTACCAACAGAAGCGGAGCTTTTAACACCTGACTCCTTGGGGACTCCTTTTTGAATTCGTAATGTAGCCCACTGTTCAAAAACAGAAAAGCATTCCTTTAAACCGGTGAAACACACAATTTAAAATACTTAAGCTGAGCCTATCAATGATCCCTCTGAGTTGGCATTTACTGGAATTAAATTAAATGTGGAATTAAAAATTATACTAAGGGGCTATTTGATTAAAGAGAAACTCTAAGCGAAGTTTGTCTGATAGAGCAACATTCCAAGGCTCAAATATACTGATTGATTTACTCCAGTCCCCTAGTAGTGTATCACCAGGGCTCTCTATCCCCATTAAGTTCCAGTCTTGGAAATGTGCAGGGATAGTCTCCCCTGCCCTGTATAGGAGCTCTGGGTCAGAATGAACTCGATGACAGTGAGTGAGAGTAATGGGAAAGTGGGTCATTCACCGCTAACAGCAAGGTCAGCAATTTGAAACCACCTGCAGCTCAACCAGAGAAAAAATGAAGCTTTCCACTCCCGCAGTCACAATCTTTGCATGATACGTAAATTATGCACCAATAAAACTTTTGCAAAAAAAAAAAAAAAACCAATAAAGTTACAATTCCAAAAACCCCCAGTCTCTGAAACTAGTCAGACACAACGAGTCTTAGTAAAATCCTTTCAGGACCATGAGTGGTGAAAACAGTTTGCAATAGGGGGACAGTCGGAACTGACCCAGAAGAGCCAGGGGGTAAACAGACAAGCAATCTGCTTCCAGAGGGAAGACAGCAACAACAAACCTCTACAGAGCAGGTCACTCTTTCACACCATGTGTCGAAGCAGTTTTTTTCTTCAAACCCCTTGCACCTCCAAGTACCCCCAATAAAGCACTTCATGATCAAACCATAAAACATGAGGTCAAGAGTACAGGTTATGAAGACTCTCTGCATTTAACCCCTCTGGGCCTGTTTCATTACCTGTAAAATGAGGCTAATAGTTCCTATTTCGTAGGTTTGCTGTGAGACTGATATAACACATGTAAAGACTTAAACAGAAAGCTAAAATAAAGATAACTAATGCTCTCGCATTCAACTTGATTTCCGTGTATTCCATTGAAGAAGTCCACAGGCATAAGTGTTTTTTGGTTGCAGCCTTCGGTATGGATTAGAACTCAATGTAAACAGAACCAACATCCTCACTAGTGGACCAATAAATAGCATCATGATAGAGACGAGAAGACTGAAGTTGTCAAGAATTGCATCTGCTTGGATTCACAACCAATGCTCACAGAAGCAGGAACCAAGAGCTCAAACAAACCATTGCATTGGGTGAAGCTGCTGCACAAGACCTCTTCAAAGTGTTGAAAAACATGGATATTACTTGAAATCGAGTGTGCCCGCCCTTGATATGCATGTGTGTTTGGATTTGCTTGCTTTTTCTATGTGTTCAAAATTAACATCAGATTTCAAAATCTGCACATGATCTTTTAAACTCAGCTCACCAGAGGTCCCCAATGGCTGTTTTTCTAGTTTGGAAGAGAGGTGGTGAACACGGTATCTAGAAGATTAAAATTCTAGAAACTAAGGAAGTTTAAATGGGCTGATTTGAATGGGATGGGAAAGAAAAGCTTTGTCGTAATCACAACCAGGAGACAAGCCAGGAGCCCTGGTGGCATAGTAGATTACATGGCGGATTGCTACTTTCTGCTCACACAAAGATTTACAACCTGGGAAACCCAATGACAGTTCTACACTGTCCAAAACGGGCGCCATGAATTGAAATCAACTTGATGTCAGTGTGTGTGAGAAGTTAAGCACCCTTGAAGGGGTGGGAGTGGGAGGAGAGGAAATGTATTAAAATGTCACAGAAGAAACCTTCAGTTGTTGATGACTCACAAGCGTTAAACAGAGAAGTAATAGATAAAACTGATTAAGAGTAAACACCCTAACCATGCGCCTGAAGGTCAAGGCACGAGGATTCATCAGGACCTTGCACCACAACCCAAAGAGTCAAGCATTCATTTGCACTTAGAGAACAGCCTATAGATACAGCTCTAATCGGCAGCTTCACATGGCAAGTGACTTGGAATTAATCTTGTTGTCTCTTTTTTTGCCTTCCTTGCTGATTTGACCCAAGAGATCTCAAGCTCTCAGTTGACACCCTCTCATCTTTTCTCAATCGAGGTCAAAGGTTTCTTAGCCATAGTATCCTCTAGACCAAAGATGAGATTTTAAAAGTCTGTAGACACAATCTTGTCAGCAACCCATTTTTTCAATTGTGGGTGTGTGCTTTTTGTGTTTTTCACAGTTGGCACAAACATGAGGCCAAGCGATTATTGCCCATTCATTCATGATGAGAGGTATGTGTATTTTGTGGCGCTTGTGCCAGGAAGAGCCCCTTGTTCTGCTTCCAGATGGGTTACAGAACCCACAACCTCTCCTGAAATGCTAACTCCAAAGGTCTGCCTAACAAAAACACAGTTATGCTGTTCAAGATTGGCGTAGTTCAAGGTTGGAAGAAAAGCCGTTTGGCACCAAAGGGAATTTAGCACTGAAAAAATTTTTTTTCCTCTTTAGACTTATTTTCCAGTGAAAAGGAAAAGGTGGCTATACTCTGTGGCCAGGGAAATGCACAGAACATGTCATTCCATCACTGTTAACGCCTCCTTTGGTGAGCATTCCCATGAGATGCAAATATCTCCACATTTTGACCCATACAGTGGGAACTGATCAATAGCTTGTTCCCCACACTTCCTGAGCACTGATTTTCCAATCACATTCCTTCCGAATTTCTTGACTACCCATCCAAACCATTGACCACAGACTATAGAATTAACATCTGGCCAGTTCTCCTTCCAAACAAAATAAGCCACCAAATGCCCTGCTAAAGGTCATGTCTGCTGTAACGGTATCCCTCCACCCCTGCTTTCCACACAGCTGCCATCTGTTTCTGAGTGGAGCTTGCAAGTTGCACAGATGTGTACTGCAAACCAAGCCTACGTTTTCTCTTCATCAGACAACTGATCACCAAGGACTGCCTGAGCGTCTACAGGTGCAGGTACAGAGACGGAAGAGAAGGTACAAGTGTAGAGAACACGGGCATTGTGTCTACTTCATGGAATTCACCTGTGCCTTTGAGTCTGGCTCCTGCCTGATCTCATATTTCTTTCCAATGAATCAGGACCATGCTTTGCAAGTCTGACTTTAGGACCCTATTGGTCAGACAACACCAACCTAATGGGCTGCACATAGTGACCCATCGCTCAGCAGTGTATCTCTACAAGGCCCAGCAACAATCCAAAAGCTGGTTCTTCAAAAGGAAAGTTGTTACCTGCACATTAGATGGCAAAATTATGCTCTGAAACCCGGAAGTTCTGCACTGTGGCTCACCAGTTGTGACCTGCCAAAACCTACAAATAGCATCTCTACCTGCCCCTTCAAGCACCTCTCCAAGAAGTAACTGGATCAGAGAGCCCCCTCGCAGTGCCCTGCACAGCAGACTGAATGTATTGCAGTGCTTTCTCTTGTTTGGGCTTCACTCGACAATGGCAGCTATTTCAATCACTTGATAAATAAGCCACAGTTGTACGTTCAGATTTAGGATACCTTGCCCTTAAAATACAAAAGAGGCCCACCTTTTTAGATACAGGAGGAGTCAGAAGCAACAGCTTACCTTTCACTTTAAAAACTGGAATATTTTAGCATGCTCCACAACACTGTGCCCCTAGAAACTTCACTGAGGTGGAAGACACTTGAATATTTTTGTTAGGTTCATGTCCCACCTTGTAGCACATAAATGTCCTACCATTAAGTCTAGAGTCCTTGATTCTTGGTCCTTACTATGTCTGATCAATGTCATCAATGTTAGGGAGCGGGGTGACACGCATAGAAAAGAAAGATGATCAAAGTCCCGGCAAACTAAATGAGAATGCAAAATTCCAGAGTAGATAAGCTCCTGAGGGGCAAGATTGAGAAGGAGTACCAGTACTGCTGGCCTTGTTAGCTAAAGACAAACTCTTTCTAGTGGCCCTTTGAAACCAAAAGTGAAAAAGAAAAGGCATTGGCCAGATCAATAACTGCACACCAGGTCCCAAGAGACATATTAACTTGATCAAGCAATGAAAGCACATCTGGAACAGGAGCTGCAATTGGAATCACCACCAAGTTAAGGATATGATAATCCACATTCTTTTCCTAAAATCCATCTGTTTGCTGCACAAGCCAAATAGGCATATTGTGGCAAGACTCGCCCCCCCACCCTCCACCCTCCTGCACCCTTCAAGGGATTTGACAGTGGCACTAATCTCCTCAGTACCTCCAGGAATGCGGTGTTGCTTTTTGATTTTTCTAAAGAGCAACAGCTGCAATAGCTTCTATTTGGCTTCTCCGACCACAAAAGCCTGTACTGCATAGGTCAGCAATCCAATGTGTGGGTTCTGCCAGGGGCTGAGTGTGTCTGCTCCATGTGGAACTAGGGAAGGCACTACTGGAGGGGTTCAGGGATTCACTAGACCAGTGGTTCTCAACCTTCCGAGTACCGCAATACAGCTCCTCGTGTTGTGGTGACCCCAACCATAAAATTATTTTCATTGCTACTGCATAACTGTAACTCTACTACTGTTATGGCTCGTCATGGAAATAGCACATATGCAGGATATTTTCCCATTGCTACAAACTGAACATAAAGCATAGTGATTAACCACAAAAACAATATGTAATTATATATCGTAAACTATTTCTTTCCTTTTTTTGAGGGGGGGTGGGGTGGGGAGCAGACATCACTGCCCTGATGGGAGTAAAAAATCCCAGCCTTGCTCCTGGAGAGTTGCTACTAGATTTGAACCACCAAACCTGTGGGCCACAATCTCTCACACAACTACTACGTCACCAGGGTTCAGCCTCTTTCTTTTTTTTTTTTTTTCAGTAGTTCTCAATTCATTCTGTGAGGCCAACCTCCCACCGAGGTTGCACATGCACAAAAGCAGCCACATTGATGACCCATGTGGCAGAGCAAGATTCCTCACAAACAGCAATACAAAAGTAGAAAAGATATTAGCAAACCAAATCCAGCAAACCAAATCCAACTTATGAAATATTTATTTCTAATGACAAATAAATGAAATTTTGTCTTGAAGCAAGGTGTAGCATAAGTAACAGTCTTATTAATATAGCAACAGTAAACTACATTGCTACATTTTACGGCAGTATACCTAAAGAGCCAGTAAAAAGCCAAGGTAATTGTAGAAGGTTGAGATGGGTTGTTTCTCACCAGATCAGTCTATCAGCAGGTAGGCAGACCCGCCTCGAGACTGCTAGAGGAACAGTCAGAAATACGTGTTTTCCATGGTCTTAGACGACCCCTTTGAAAGGGTCATTCACTGAGCCCAGGTGGCGTAGTGGTTGTGCGCGGGACTGCGGCCCACTGGGACGGAGGTTCAATTCTAGCTCCACAGGGGCAAAGGATGGGCCTCCTACTCCCAACACCAGGGCAGTGATGCCCTAAAACAAAACAAAACAAACAAAAAAAAAGGGTCATTCGACCCCCAAAGGGGTCAAGACCCACAAGTTGAGTACCGCTGAATTAGACCCACATGAGACAGCCTGAATTCAAAGTCCATTAATAACTAGATCTCTACATGTCCCTACCCCAACTGAAGGGCCACAATGACATTTTGGTTTCCTGGAATTAGTGACAATTCAGTGCCAGTGTCCAGTAATCCCTGAAAACTTTGATTACTTCCTTCTCCCCAGTGAACAATCACTCTTGTAAAAGGCTGTAAATCACTCTCAGGTGGACAAGGAGAAAAATTAACAGCATAATTTTGGGTGGCAAAATGGGGTCTTTCCTCAAAAAGACCCTGCCCCATTTCATTCAAGGAATGAATGAGTCTGTTACCTGACTCAAGTCTGGCAATTGACTGAGGAACCATGATTCAATTCTCATGATTCATACAGAGTCTATATGACAGGGTCAAACTACCCCTGTGCATTTCCAAGACTATTCACTCTCTCTGGATATGGAAAGCTCATCCTTGTCCCAAAGAGCTGCTGGGGGTTTCCAACTGCTAGCCTGGTAGTGCGCAGACAACACATAGCCACTATGACACCAGGACTCTGCCACGGTAGTGATGCGTCTTCATGCTGTGAGGATCCCCACTGTGATAAATGACTTCAGGTATTCCATTGAGGCAGTTTCACAGATGCTGGGGCTCCCTTCACAAATTTGTTCCTCATCATTGTTATAAAAAGTGTCCTCTTCATCAGTGGATCTGTGAGTCCAACCAGATAAATCCATTCTCACAGGTCAATTTCTCTAACTCAAATCATACTTTCTGTGATACAGCAAGGCACCTCTGGCATCTCAACTTGATTTAGTGTAGGCTACCATACTGTCATATCATTTTCTAACCTCTCAAGCTATAAGACTAAGGAGTCTGTGCTTTGCTTAGGGAGTTCTTATCAATAAAATAAACTCAGTCCATTTTATGTTGCTTGCATCATTATCCATCCCACATCCTTAGTAGCCATGCCCACGTACATTCTCAAGGTTCCTGTATGTGTTAGAAAAGTTAAGCAGTTCTTTTGGAAGGTAGCCTAACTATCTTGCACTACACTGCTTTTCCCCTTTGGGGGTTTCACTGGGCCTAGTCTAGAAACAAAAATGTATTGTGAGAAGCACACCAGCTGTGTGATTCAAAGATTATAAAGAATAAAATCCAAGCCCTGAGGAGGAAGTAGTACCGAGTCTAAATTCTAGCAGCCCAACTCATTATTCACTCTGCCACCAGGATTTCTCTCCAGAGTCTAAATTCTAAACACTCAGTTTGCAGAACATTATGAATGATTGTGGAAGCCTCAAATCCATTTTCAGGGTCCCTATGTGGTTTGAATCTCCAGTAAATCCCCATTGACCAGGATCTACAAAAGTAAATAGCCATACTATCAGATAAAGAGCAGTGTAAAGTGAGTCTTAGCAGCTGTGGTTAGGCTGGAATGTAACACTTTATCAGATACCCCTGAATTAATTCTGGTTTTGCATTATCTTCTGCTTCTTTTCAGTTGAAGCTTTTTTCTGCTTTACTTGGTCATTGTTGCTAAGTCCTTTTTTGTTTGTTTTGTCTTTGTTTTGTGTGTAAGTCAGAGTGGTGCATCCATGAAAATAGTAAGAGGATTAATAATTACTTGAGGGCACAGACGGTGATGGGGGTTGGGGGGAGACCAACACCAACAACTATAGGTACAACGAGGAACTCCAGGAGACCACAAGGAAGCAACTAATTTGCTCAGAAAACGGACCTCCAGTCCATGCTACCTGCATCAAGCATCTTTCCGACCTAATAAATTAGCTAGCTAAGAAAGAAGTTCCTTGTCATGTTTGTGCCTATCGTTGCAGCCAGCATGTCACAGCATTGCTAGCTGTCATCAACTCACCCCCAATTTATGGTGACCCAATTCACAACACAACAGATTCTATATCACCCCCATGATCGGTTGCAGAGTGATCATAGCATCATTTTGAGCCATAAGGTTTTGATCCATAAAGTTTTAGAAAACTGGCTAGTTTTCTACAGTAGAACACCAGGACTTTCTTCCTAGTCCATCTTCATCTAAAAAATCTAATGTCAAGTGTTTAGCAGCCCAGCAACACACAAGCTGCCACTGGCAGGTGGGTGATGGCTGAGCATGAGGTGAATTGACTGGTGAAGAGCCCAGGTCTCCCACCTGGGAGGCAAGAGTTCTCCTGGTGAACCATCCCTACCTACCTCTGTATCACAACAACACTCAAACTCACTGTCATTGAGCATAGTTCAACTCACGGCCATCCTACAGGACAGGGTAGAATTGCCCTTTGGGGTGTCTGAGATGTAACTCTTCACCAGAATGGAAAGCCTCCTCTTTCTCTAAAGAACTAGCTAGTTCTTTTGAACTACAGACCTATAACTTTGCAGCCCAAAGCATAACCACTAAACCACCAAGGTCCCTACAAAAGTAGGGGATCCATTTTCCCCATTTCTGTACAGGTTATTGGAATTTTGGGTGAGATAGGGTTGAATCTACAGATGAATCACGTTTAGCTGTCGAAGGACAGGTTGGTGGTGACGGTCCACCTAGATATGGCAAAAATTAAAACTTGGCTCCTGACAAATTGACAGCAGATCCTGGACTACCATTGCCCTTTCTTTGAAACAGTTCTTTGTCAGGCTAAAGGCAACTAACTGGGATATGGAATTCACTTTGGCAATTCTTGAGCTGCACCTTGCAGCCTCCAAGGCAGACGTCAGCACCTGGAAGGGAGTGTGTGCCCATTAGGGACCTGTATTCAGGTGAAACATTTCAGAGCTCTGAGAAAGAGCAAACACCAGCGAAGAAGATTTGTGTGGAAAGAGTACATGCTCAGTATGGCCAAGCTCAACGTGAAGTCAATGAGAGGTCAAAACTGACATATAACTCCTAAGCTAAAACAGCAGAAATAAAAGTGAACAATTGAATACAACTTCAAAGAAAGGACTGAGTGTCACAAAGAGAAAATCCAAGAAAATGGTTCTTAGTCACCCTTCAAGTGTGGATCAGTATCCCCTCCCTGGCTCACTTTTCAGCCAAGGAAGAGACAGGTCTACATGGGGAACAATAACACTGATGAAGTATTAGACTAGTCAACCATCGAATATGAGGGCAGCATTTACACAAGGACAGGTGTAAAGGAGTTAGGAAAGGAGAAATGGAAACAAAGACACAGGTAGTAAGTGGATATACTGAGAGGACAGCGATGGTGTAATGAATCAAGATGTGTATAATTTATGGAATGAAAAAGTGATTACCTTCTCTGTAAACCTTTATCAATTTATAATAAAAAAGGTTTTTAAAAGTTCAATCAAAACCGGCTGAGCCCTCGTGGCTTATTGGTAGTTTGCAGGACTGTAACCCACGGGGTTGACAGTTCAAATCCAGCCGCAACTCTCCAGGAATAAGGCTAGGCTTGCTACTCCCACCAGGGCAGTGATGCCACAAAAAAAAAAAAAAAAAAAAAAAAAAGTTCAATCAAAGCCATGGCTTCCAAGGAAATCTGCTGAGCCAGTTACCTTCAAAGCAGACAGGTCAGTTCATGGTGACTGCTAAGTTGGGACTCCAAAGAGATCATCTTGCCAGATATTCTCCAAGGACACAAGACAACCATTGAGGGTCATTAGGAAGAAGTCTTGCAAACATTTAAAACTGCATGGGTGAGACACAGGCCAGGAAAGGTGCCCTGAGGGATAGTCTTCCATCATGACACTGCACTTCTCATTTGAAGGGACCAAGGAATTGTCTTCTAAGAACTTCTCTGAGCAACCTTACACTACTCAAATGAAAGTCCTGATCTTGCCTTTCAGGCTTCTTTTTGTGATCACAGTTCAAAGAGCACTGAAAGGAAGATGATTTGAGCCCCTTCAGATCCCCAAGCTGCTGCTCTGCTGTGGTGTAAACTGAAGCGTGTTGAAATCTTCAGGGAAAGGTTAGAGATGGAAGCATCTCTAGACGTGCGTAGATGTGTGTAGGCCTACGGGAAGGATATGTTGAGGAACAGCAGCTGTACACTGTGATGGTCTCCTTTAGTAAAGCTTTTTATGATTTGGTTGCAACTTGAGAGAGAGAAAAGAATGAAAACAGGAAGCACAGGGAGGAATGGGGACAGATAATGGTGGGACTGTGAAAGGGATTGCAATGGATGAGACGTAATAAAAACTCACTCACTGCCATGGAGCTCATGACGATCTTTTAGACAGGGCAGAACTGGCCTTTGTGCGTTTCAGACACTGCGACTCTTCACGGGGATAGAAAGCCCCCACAGAGCTGCTGCTGGTTTCTAACTGCTGACCTTTTACATCACAGACCAGTGGGTAACCACTATGCCCGAAGAGCTCCTGTGCGTTGAAATACACTGTGAGCAAGCTGTTGAGTGTAAAACGCATGGCCTGCTCTGTAAACCTGCACCTAATCCACAATACACGTCAAAATGCAAAGGCCTGATGACCTACCTACCTCTGATAACCAGCACCCAAGTTGGGATCTACTCCACACCACCTGGCTGGTAAGGTTGGAGGAACAGGCTGCTAGAACCACCTTGTAAAAATAGTCTTTTCATGGCCACAGACCCTTACAGAGCACCTAACCAAAGATGGTCACCCTCCAAAGATGCTTGACTTGCTAACTTATTTAAACCACCTAGTAACTCTATGGGAAATAGGAATTACTGTTCTCTATCACTCTACAGATGAGGAAAATGAGGCACAGAAGGAGATCACATATTGGGAAGAAGAAAGCCATAAAACACAGTGCCACCAAGCTGATTTTGACTCAGAACTTTCCTACAGGGTTTCCAAGGACATAGATCTTTACATCTTTCTCTCTTGGAGTTCAAAGGGTTAGTCGCCAAGCACTGAGCCACAGAGAAGCAGAAGACCAAGGCCAACCTCAACTCCAACTCATAGTGACCCTATCGGGCAGGGCAGAACTAGTGTGGATTTCAGAGACTGTAAATCAGTGGTTCTCGACCTGTGACCCTTTCATACAGTTCTTCATGTTGTGGTGACCCCCCCCTCCCCCAATCATAAAATTACTTTTGTTGCTACTTCATAACTGCACGAATCAGGTGATTCCTGTGAAAGGGGCATTCAAGCCACAAAGGGGTCCCGACCCACAGATTGAGAACTGCTGTCACAGGAGCAGAAAATCTCTCTCTTGATGGTGCACTAGTCCTTTATGAACATCTGACCTTACAATGGGCAGCTCACAGGATAACCCATTATGCCATCTAAGGGCTCCTTACAAAAAAGCAGAGCTCTGAATCCCCCGTCTGTAGCCTACCCACGAAGAGACCAGCTTCTCCTTGGTTAGCCAGCTCTCTCCTAAATGCACGGGAGGGGGGGGGGGAGGAAGGGGCGCCATGTGTGTGGACACTGACTGTTTCTAAACCTCCAACAACACCTTTTCTTTGTACCTTACTGGACTATTGGGGAGCTCTGTTGAGATCAAGTCCTTTATCATTTAATGAAACCCAGTATAAGGATAAACTACAGTTATTCTATGCAACACTTACTTCCATCTAACTACTTTCCGGGGAGACACCAGGTCAAGGAATACCCATTTTCAAGTGCCCTTGGTTAGATAAAATTTCCATGACTCCTCCAAAATAAATCAGATATGTTTCTGCCAGGCGGTAATGAGTGTCCTATCACGAGCGGACCTTGGGATACAGATAGTGCCTTCCTGGACCAGCTGCCCCAGTACACGCAGAAACCTCTGAAACCAAGGGTTGTAAAAGCCCAGGAGCGTGAACGATGCACCCTATGTTCCAGATAAGGCACAATCGAGTGGTCCAGCGGTCTCGGCCCCCATCCCCCCAGCTCCAGGTGAGAAGTCGTGATGCTCTCAACGACGCTGCTGCGGAGGTAAAGCCCAACGCCTGCACCCCGCAGCACGACTCGCTGGGGCCAACGTGGACTCCACCCTGACAGCGCCTGCCTTTGGCCCCCCCACCGACCACCGGGTTCTCTCGCAAGCCCTGGGAGGTGTGGGGGGCGCGCGTCCTTCCCGCTCTCACCTCTAAAGTTTTCACCAGGATTTTCATGTAGAGCTCGGAGATGCCCAGCGACACCCCGAAAGCCGAAGGCAAGAGGATGAGGACGAGCACCAGAGTGAGCCAGATGGACAGGATCTTCCCGACCAGCTCGGCGCTCTCCATGGCTCGGCGCGCCCCCTCGGAGCAGGTCCTCGCCGCCGATCGCTAGGGGAGCTCCGGGAACCCGGGCGCCGAGCCCAACTCCGGGCAGTCGGCGCGGCTAAGCGCCCGGCGCCGGGCACTGCGGGCTACCGAGAAGAGGGGAAGGAAAAAACTTTGAGAACTCTAGCAATTTCCCCTTCCTCCCCGCGCCGGCCCTCCCCCACTCCCGCCGCCCTCTAAATCCTTCTCCGCCGGACGCCCCGGGGAGTGGACAGTGTAGGGAAAGGCCACCGCTCGGGGCTCCGAGGCGGCGGGCAGCGCGGCCGAGAGGAATGCGGCCCCGGGTGCAGGCAGGGACACCGCGGCGGCGGCGCCCGCGCGCGCGCCCCGCCCCGCGCCCCAGCCACCCAGGCCGGGGATTGCGACAGGCCCGCGAGTGACTCACCGAGGCCCTCCCGGAGCGAGGATCCCTGCGGGCACGCGACTCCAGCGCGCCCGCCGCCCGCCGATCTGCGCTGCGGGCCGGGGCGCCGGCGCCCTATTTCAGAGGCGAGCCCTCGCCCCACCTCCTGGGCCACCCAACAGGAACTCCCCGAGCGGGACGAGAGCCGGGTCGCCTCCCCTTTGCCCCGCGCCCCGCCCCCCCGCGCCGCGGCTGGCCGCGCAGGGCCTTTCCGAAAGCCCGGGTTTTCGTCCCGCAGCCGGAGAGCACGTCTCTTCGCCCACCCCCTCCCGAAAGGCCGCCGTGACGTCCCCGGAATTCTCGCGGCCTCGGTGCCGTGGGTGTCAAACGACCTCTTGGGAAGGTCTCTCAAGGAGAGGGGAGCACCACCCGGGAGCACGGCGGAGCCGCTGGGGACACCGCGCCCCGCCGTCCACACCTCCTGGCCCGCCCCGCACGGGAGCGCTGGGAGCTCGGATCGGCGGGTGCGAACTGGTCGCGACCGCTGGACAGCCCTCGCGGGGCTGGTCGCAGCCGCCTCCCCCCACTTGCGCAAAGCCTTGGGGGACTGGATGACTGCGGCTTCCTTCCAGCGACACCTACCTCGGTCCTTCCCCCAGCACCCGCCGCGCACCGGACGCCGTCGCCACCCCGCAGTGAAGTGTCAGACCCGAGCTGGCCAGCGCAGACGCGCACCTCCCAAGTGTTCAGCGTCTGAGCTGCTGCGGGGCGTGGGAGAGGACAGAAGGACAGGTAGGTTAGTGTGTTTACCCCGCTGCGGTTCGTGTCCACGCTGAGAAGTGTGTGTGTGTGTGTGTGTGTGTGTGTGTGTGTGTGTTTAAGAACAAGCATGAGGGGACCATAAAGAATGGTACTCAACAAGAAAATCCGTCTGCCCAGGTTTTCAGATCTCCACTTTCACAGATGTTTCAAACTAGATAACCTGAGAGGGTGCGGCAACGAATTTGTGGCTAGAAAATACTGCAGAGCAAACGACCCGCCAGTGGAAGAAGTGGGGAGGAAAGACAGCCCTCCCCCCTAAAAAGAAATGTTAAATACTTATTCTGGTCTTTCCTGGAGGGTATCACAAGCTTCCTTCCCCACTAAGACCAGAAAACCTGGATAACAAAAATACCACCGTCTCTAAAAACAAGTTGTGTATAAGGAAGTCTCAGGAGCTTGATAAACACTTCTACTTGGCGTGCCACGTTAAAAACAAAAACAGAGAAAACACAACTGCTGAGATAGGGCCAAAGTCCTCGCTGAAAATCGTTAAGGATTTAACCCAGAACCTCAAGGTAGTGTTGGCTCATTTAACCCTAACTGCAATTAAGCTATTCTTCTAATTGACAGCTCAAAGCAATACCTGAAACGGGGCCTCTAGCCAACAGGCAGGAGCTACATTCTGACAAAACTCTTCCCCTCCTTTTATTTCTTCAAACCAAGATAACTAAAACATGATGAATTCTTCTTTCCATAACTGGTCCAATATAGCAAGATTATGATAAATGCAGAAAGGATCGAAGGCAAGGGTCTCTTTGTACTTGGATTCACCATGAGCATCCATGGAAGCAGCAGTCTATCAATCAATGCACTGGGCAAATCTGTTGTCAACGCTTCTTTTAAATGTTCAAAAGCCAAGGTGTCACTTTGCAGACTAAGGTTTGCCTGACCCAAGCCATGGAACATTCAATCATGCCCATGTGACAGCTGAATGGTGGTGTTTGGCAAAAAGTGTGGAATAGATCATAGGCTGTGAGAAAAACCAACAAACCCATCTTTTAGATGTAATGATGGCGAGATGTGATCTCATATTTCTTTGGACACTTTATTAGGTGACACTGCCCTAGGAGAAGAACATCAGGCTTGGTGGAGGGTTAACCCCAACAACAGAAAAGGGAGCCCTTCAATAAGATGGGTTGACACAGTGGCTGTGCCAGTGAGCTCAGACATAGCAGCAACTGTGACGCTGTCTCAGAACATAGGGTTGCTCGAAGTGGAACCAACTCTAGAAGCCACAGGCCACTTCGTGTAAGGAAGCCACAAACACACTGAGTGCACAAAGATTTCCCCTGATATTTGTTGCTCCTGACCAAACTCCACATGCTTTTGCTTGTTGTTATTTTCCATCTCACATGAATTAGAGCTTAAATTCTGAACACTGGGTTCTCAGAAGGTGACAGTTACCATATAATCCATTTTGAGTCTCCAAGTATATTAACCCTCCTTTACAATATCCTTCTGACTTTTTACTGGCCAAGTGAAATAGCATTTGCCCTCAGGCAGAGTGTGTTTGAAAGTGTATGACTTCCACTCCCCTGGCCAACCCAGGGAG